>PVKC010005004.1:0-34250 GCA_004027635.1 Crocidura indochinensis | reverse complement strand
GGTGGCATGACAAATAACAGCCTTTAAGAGTGGTAAGCAGGGGGGACAGGGTGGGGGGGGGGAGAGATAGCACAGCGGTGTTTGCCTTGCAAGCAGCTGATCCAGGACCTAAGGTGGTTGGTTCGAATCCTGGATTCCCATATGGTCCTCCGTGCCTGCCAGGAGCTATTTATGAGCAGACTGCCAGGAGTAACCCCTGAGCACTGCCGGGTGTGGCTCCCAAAACAAAATAAAACAACAATGAAAAAAGAGTGGTAAGCAGGGGACTGGGAAGGTGGCGCTAGAGGTAAGGTATCTGCCTTGCAGGCCCTAGCATAGGACGGGCCGCGGTTCGATCCCCCAGCATCCCTTATGGTCCCCCCAAGCCAGGAGCGATTTCTGAGCACATAACCAGGAGTAACCCCTGAACGTCAAACGGGTGTGGCTCAGAAAACCGAAAGAGTGGTAAGCATTGATACTAATATGTAATTCATGCCAGTAAGATAGTACAGGTGTAAGGCACTTGCCTTATATGCAGAAAATTTGATCCCTGACATCACATAAGGTTCCCCCAAACATAACCAGGAATGACCTCTGTGCGCAGAGCCAAGAATAAGCCCATACCTTTCTTTCCTCTGTTGTGACTTCTTGTAATCATGTGCACTTAGTAGTGTCACTTTGCACACTTTTGTTGGGCTCTCTCGAGTCACATACTTTTCAGTTTTTCACATGGTTGTTTGTATTTGTTACTTTGCTTCCTGGTGCTCAGATACTTGGTTGCAGCATTTGAGATCACGTACTTTAGTGTTATCTGGATCACTTAGCAAGTGGAATAATAGTGGAATAAGAAGTGGAATAAAGTGGAATCAAACTTACAGCCTTGGGTTTGCTGCTGCACCTCTGAGCAAAAATTTGGGCTCTCTACTTGCTACTTAAGAGATTTTGGATAAGTTAAACATCTCTCCAAGTAGAAATTTGCTAATTGTTATGTAGGAATAAATAATACAGATGCCAGAGGATGTTAGGAGGATTAAATAAAATAATTGATGCAAAGACCTTATGACAGTTGCAACATGCTTAATAATTGTTTATTGAAATTTATAGGTTATAAAATCTTTGGAGCATTGAACTTCACATTTAGAACTAATTTAGGGGGATGAATTCTCTTTTCTTTTTTTCCTTCAGTGCTTGGAATGAACTCAAGGCCTTACCCAAGACAAGTCTCTATACCCCTGAGCCACATTCTTAGTCTACTGAGATGAATCATTTTACTCCCGCATTTCTTTTCACTATCATGTTTCTGGGAGTTTTACTATACTCTTTAACTGAACACTATTTTGCACTTAATCTTTTCTTTCCTTTTTTTTTTTGTTTGGGTCACACCCGGCAGCGCAGGGGTGTTACTCCTGGCTCCAAGCTCAGAAATTGCTCCTGGCAGGCTCGGGGGACCAGATGGGGTGCCGGGATTCAAACCAATGACCTTCTGTATGAAAAGCAAAAACGCCTTACCTCCATGCTATCTCTCCGGCCCTGCACTTAATCTTTTATAGTAATGTTATTGACTGATATTGTTAAAAGATTTTTAAAATTAAATCACTGTGATACAAAGTCATAATGTTAATGATTTGAATTTCAGTTGTATAATATCCAAGTATCCATCCCATCACCAGTCTATATACTTACTTCCACCAGTATCCCCAGTTTTCCTCATGCCTGCCTCTTTGGCAGACATTTTCTTTTTTCTTTTTACCTTCAGGCGCTGTGGTTTGCAATACTGTTACTGAAAGGGTATGGTGCATATCACCTTACCTCCTTTGAGCTCCCAGTTCTTGTCCAGAGAGATCACTTCCCGCTGTCAGTGTCATAGAGGTCCCTTCTCTGACCTAACTGCCCTCTCTCCATTGTAGCAAACTTTCTATTTAGGAACAGTCCTCCTGGCCTTCATTTCTATTGTTAAAAGATTTTATTACCTTGTCACTAAACTGGCGTCTGATTTATTTCTCATATAAAATTGTTTTTAAAAAGCTGACACTTGAGGCGAAGTAATACGTAGAATGGCTTAGGAATCCTACATAGTAATCAGTAGAAAGCATATGGCATGGACCTTGATCTTATCTAGAAACTGAGGTTTATCTGTGAAATTGTCTCTTCAAAATTACTCAGTGTAGTGTTCAGTAGTATTTAACTGTCAAGCGAAACACTATAGTTAAAAAATTATTTATTGCTGTAAGAGACAGTCCTCATTGTATTATGACATACTTAGAAAAAATGCCAAGTGATAAAACTGGGCATTTGTTTCTGTGTTATTTGTGCTCTTTCATTACAATTTACAAGTATTAATGGCATTTCTGGTTCTTTTCAACAATCATCAGATTCTTTGTTTTTTTCCATTTGATTGTTGCTGTGTTGAGTCTTCTTAAAATAAATGAACAGTGACGTGTGATTCATTGTTACCTTTAATTTTAATTTCAATAGAATTTAAGATGAAAAGATTTGAATGTCTTACCTAAAGTAACAGCCTAATTATTCTTTATGCCAAATTTATTGTTGCTCATGCTCATTGTAAGTCAATATCAACATATTTTAATAAAGAAAATATTTCTTTTAACTAAATCAAATAAAGCAGGAATTGTGTTACTTTAAAAAAAAAGTGGAGAGGGTGGAGCAATAGCACAGAGGTAGAGCGTTTGACTTGCATGCGGCGAACTCAGGTTTGATCCCTGGCACTATATGATTCCCTAAACCTGCCAGGAGCGATTTCTGAGTGCTGAGCCAGGAGTAATCCCACGCACTGCTCTGTGTGGTCCAAAAATCAACCAATCAATCTATAAATAAATGAAGTTTAAAAAAAGTTAATTGTAGGTATCTTTGAAGCACCCTTGTGCTTTCTTTATTCATAATGCCCTACTTTTCTTTTTTTTTTTTTTTTTTGTTTTTGTTTTTTTTTGTTTTTGGGTCACACCCGGCACTGCTCAGGGATTACTCCTGGTTCCATGCTCAAAAATTGCTCCTGGCAGGCACGGGGGACCATATGGGGCACCGGGATTCGAACCGATGACCTTTTGCATGAAAGGCAAACGCCTTACCTCCATGCTATATCCCGGGCCCCATGCCCTACTTTTCTAAGAGGTAATTTATTTTATTATTTATGCTAATTGATACTTTATTTCATCATATGTATTTGTTTCCTTAAACTTTATTTATTTATTTATTTTGGTTTTTGGGCCACACCTAGTGGTGCTCCTGGCTATATGCTCAGAAATTGCTCCTGACTTGGGGGACCATATGGGACGCCAGGGGATCAAACCATGGTCTGTCCTAGTGTGGGCAAGGCAGGTCTTACACTTGCGCCACTGCTTCAGCTCCTAGGTTTTTTTTTTTTTATATATTTTTATTTTTTATTTACTTTTTGGAGGGGTTGGGCCACACCCAGCGGTACTCAGGGGTCATTCCTGGCTCTGCACGCAGAAATTGTTCCTGGCAGGCTCGGGAGATGATATGGGATACTGGGGATCAAACCTGGTCCGTCCTGGATTGGCTACATGCAAGGCAAATGCCCTGCCTCTGTGCTATCGCACTGACCCCTTGTTTCCCTAAATTTCAAGTGGTATTAGCTGTTTGAGGTTCCCTTCTGATATAGGGGAAGTTTTTGTTCTTGTGTTTTTGGGGGTATCCCCAGAAGGGGCCATATGTGGTGACAGAGATCAAATCCAGGCTGACTGCCTAAGGTAACCACCCTACAAAGTATTATTGCTCTAGTCTTGAATTAGGTTTTATATATATGCTATTTTGCTCTTATTTTCTCTGAACTTATTTTTTCTCTTTCCCCCTGACATCCCCACCCCATACTCTCAGGCTTATTCCTGGCTCTGTGCTCAGCGATAACTTCTTGTGGGGATCACATATACAGTTCTGGGGCTTAAGCCTGTCTTGACCATGTCCAAAGGAAGAGCCTTACCCACTGTACTATCTCTCCACCCATTTTATTTTTTGTTTGTTTGTCTTGGGGCCACATCTAGCCCCTGCCCAGGGGCTTCTGGCACTTTAAGATCACTCCTGAGAAACTCAGGGAGCTTTTTAGTTTAACGCAATTGAACGTAGGTCAGGTGTGTGCAAGGCAAGCGACTTACTTGCTGTATTGTCTCTTCATCACTCTCATTCTTTATTTTATTTTGGGTTTTTGGGCCTCACCCAGTGAGGATCAGGGGGTTACTCCTGACTATGCTCTCGGAAATCGCTCCTGGTTTGGGGGACCATATGGGACACCAGGGAATTGAACCACAGTTCGTCCTAGGCTAGTGTGGGAAAGGTAGACACCTTACTGCTTGTGCCTCTGCTCTGGCCCCTCATTCTTTTTAAAAATGAATTACTGTTGGGACTGAATTAATAGCTCAGAGGCTCTGTATTGGAGGTCTGAGTTTGATTGCTAGTAGTGTATTGCTCCTTGAACATCACTAGATAGGGCTCTGGTAGCCCCCAACACTTCTATGCTCACACATTGCATTGGGCATAGTAGAGCCAGGATTTACCCCATCATCTCTTGAGAACTTGGGAGTCCCCGTCCCTCTGTCGCCTCCTCTCCTCCTAAAAGAAAAAGGTTTACTTCATGAGAGTTCTGTTTAACTAAAGTACTTACGTTACTGGCAATAAATAGAAACATAGTAAAGGAAGTTTCTTCATATCCTTTAAAAGGACAGGAAATACGGGGCCCGGGAGATAGCATGGAGGTAAGGCGTTTGCCTTTCATACAAAAGGTCATTGGTTCGAATCCCGGTGCCCCATGTGGTCCCCGTTGCCTGCCAGGAGCAATTTCTGAGCATGGAGCCAGGAGTAACCCCTGAGCACTGCCGGGTGTGACCCAAAAAACAAGCAAACAAAACAAACAAACAAACAAAAAGGACAGAAAATACAAAGTGGTGCAAGGAAAACCTCTGCATCAAGTGCTATCGGGAAAACTGGTCAACTGCACGCAATAAAGTGAACTCAGACCTCTTTTTAATACCATTCATGAAGGTCAGATAAAAGTGGATTAAAAATCTTGATATTGGACATGAAATCATAAAGTACATAGAGGGAAACATTGAACACTCTGTGACATTGAAGCTAAAAGCATCTTCAAGGATGAAACACCACTGACTAAGCAAGTGGAAGCAAAGATAAGTGGAATTACATTAAAGCAAGAAGCTTTTACACTTCAAAGGAAATAGAGACTGGGATACTGAGACTTCCCACAGAATGGGATAAACTATATAAGGAGTTAATATCTAAGATATACAAGGCACTGATAGAACGTAGCAAGATGAAAAAAGTTCTTACCCCATCAAAACATGGGGAGAAGAAATGAACAGACATTTCCTCAAAGAAGAAATATATGTGGCCAAAAGATACATTAAAAATGCTCCACATCACTAATCATCAGGCAAATGCAAATCAAAACAGCAATGAGATATCTCATGCCAAAGAGACTGGCACACATCACACAGAAAAAAAACAACCAGAGCATGTGCAAAGTGGGGGAAAAGGGACTTTCATTCACTGCTGGTGGGAATGCCGACTAATCCAGACTTTTTGCAAAACAATATGGATATTCCTTAAAACAACAACAACAACAACAACAACAGCAACAACAACAACACTAGAAATTGAGCCTCCATATGATTCATCAATACCATCATTGGGGATATATCCTAGGAACCCAGAAGCACTATGCAAAAAGCTTTCTGCATTCCTATGTTCATTGCAGCACTATTTACAATAGCCAGAATTTGGAAACAACCCAAGTGCCCAAAACAGATGAGTGGCTAAAGAAGCCATGGTACTTCTACCCAATGGAATACTATTCAGCCATTGGGAAAAATGAAGTCATGAAATTTGCTTACACATGGATGGATATGGATATTGGAATAATAGAGTAATCTCACTCATTATGGGAATAGAAGAAAAATAAAAGATAGTGTGGTAGTAATATGCAGGGACAATAGAAATGAATATCTGGAGGAGGACTTATCCATGTTAGGAAGCTTGCCACAAAGAGTGGTGAATGCAGTTAGGATAGTGAATAGTATACTGTGACAATGATAATTGGAACTGATCACTCTGGACAAGAACTGGGTGCTGAAAGGGGATAAAAGATATGCATAGTGCCCCTTCATTAATGAGAGGGGAAAGGGAGAGAGAGAGGGAGGAGAGGAAAGAAAGAAAGAAAGAGAAAAAGAAAGAAAGAAGGTACGTAAAGAAAGAAGAAAGAAAAGTAAAATATCTGCCCCAGAGATAGGCAAGGGAGGGAAACTGGGAACGTTGCTGGTGGGAACTCTGCACTGGGTAGGGCGGTGTACATTCTATGATGGAAACTCAACCATGAACAATTTGTAACCATGGTGCTTAAATAATTATATATAAGCTACCATCTTTTTACTTAAAGATTAATTATTTTTTTCTTCACTTTATTTTATTTTATTTTTGGTCACATCTGGCAGTGCTCAGGGGTTACTCCTGGCTCTGCGCTCAGAAATCGCCTCTGCCTGGCTCAGGGGACCACATGGGTTATTGGGATTCTAGCTGAGGTCCATTGAGGTTGACCACGTTCTGGGCAAACACATTATTTCTGAGCTATCTTTCCAGCTACTTTCTTCACTTTATTGTTTTGGTTTTTGGGTCACATCCGGTAGTGCTCAGGGGTTACTCCTGGCGACTCTCTGCTCAGAAATTGCTCCTGGCAGGCTTGGGGGACCCTATGGGATGCTGGAATTTGAGCCACCATCCTTCTGCATGCAAGGCAAATACCATACCTCCATGTTATCTCTGACCTTCTCTTTACTTAAAGAAAATGCATCATGTACTTGACATAGTTGACCATAATAAATTTGTTTCCAGATAAGTTAAAGCAAAGGTACTGAAAAAAAAAAGGAAGAGAAGAAAACTTTAAAAAAAAAAAGGAAAGAAAAGGTACATTTCTGAAGATGATTGTATCTCCAATGAAGTTATTAATACAATGGCAGATGGTTTAGTAAGCTTTTGTTGTTAGCTATCCATTCTGTTAAATTGATGTGTTCCTGTAGTGATGACAGCATTAAACAAATGAAGTTGTCCAGAAATTCTAAGCACTGTTATGATACTACAAATTTTAGAGGCTTGTAAAAGTCTCATCTGCCAGGCCTCCTGGAAGAAAGAAGATGCAAGAGAAGGGTTCCTGGACTTGCTCCATAAAGCCTTGGTGATATCAGCTCAAATATCGGCATCACTGAATTTTGTCAGATTGTTGTCCCCAAAGGAAATTGTAGAGGGGTGTGAGGTGGGAGATGAATTTATTTTATATGTCTCAAGAATGCTTGTTTTAAATAATGTACTGGCATTTGGTCTTGTACTTTGGGTGATCCCATCTTCTCTAATGAAAAGAAGTGTTGTCTTCATGTTGATTTCTAAATAGTGTTTTGAAATGGATTCTGCTCTCTACTGTCTAATTATTTTTTATACTTTTGTACTTAGGGTTTTCTTTGACCGTTACAACTTGACTTAATGCAATAAATATCATCACCAAAGCTATAAGAGAAGCTAATATAGCCCAAAGCTGAGATCTTTTCTTCAGTAGGAAGCTGATCACAGGGCTAGGGACATTAGGTGACAGTGGTGGAGGGAAACAGATAACTAGATTGAGGGTGTCATGCTTGAATAGGATAGTTCATGTATGAAATCCTAATAATAGCAGTATGTGAACTCTGGCACTCAAAATTAAAAATAATTTTTAAAGAGCCAATGGTAAAGATACTTGGTGAGCTAGTACAGGGGTTTTGGTACTGGTCTTACATTCATTCCTCTGACTCTGGTTCACATCCCTCACATCACATTTTTCTAAGCACAGAGCCAGGGATATCTCCTAGGCTCAGGCAAGTGTGTCCTCAACCCCTCGTCCTTCTCCCCTAAATGGATATTAAGTATGAGCTTAACGGAAATAAAATTGTGACTACAATGTAATGGAATATAGTATGAGATCTGAGAGGTGGCATGGGATCTGATTGATGAATGTTAGTCCTGTAAGCATTCTTAGCCACCCACTTCTCAAACTTTACAGAATCAACTTTGCACACACATACATACACACACGCGCATGGAGCCAGGAGTAACCCCTGAGCACTGCTGGGTGAGACCCAAAAATAAAAAAAAAAAAGAAACAGACAAGCATGTGGCCTGGGGCTGGAGTGACAGTACAGTGGTAGGGCATTTGCCTTGCACGCGGTTGACCCAGGATGGACCTGGTTCTATCCTGGTGTCTCATATGTCTAGTTCCAGGACATGACAGGAGAAGGATGTATACATCTAATTGACTGCTTAACAGCCCATATGCCTAAATTGCATGGCCTGGGAGATTAAAATGAATGAAAGGACAGAACTAAATATCCAAGCCAAAGTCAACAACAGTGGAATTAAGAGACCCAAACTCTAACAATCTAAACTTTAAATGGACCTGTTATACTAGCAATGGGTGGTGGTTAGGGTATGCTTTGGGAGCATGGTGTTGGGAGATCGACACTCGTGGTGGGATTGGCCCTGACTCACTGTATGTCTGAAACCCAACTATGAAGGACTTTGTAAATCACAATGGTTTCAATAAAATAAAATGAAAATTCCATATGATCCAAAAATATTCAAATGGGCCTTGGCACAGGTAAAGTTACCATTCCTGGTCTTGATTAATACCTTGGTCAGGTATTATCATCTTATACACATACACCGTTATATTACTTTACTCACTGGTATGTATCCCTGGCACAGATCTCTCCTAGAAACCATATTACCATATTGTTAGACTAGTTTTTTTTTTTTTTTTTTTGTGGTGTTTGGGTCACACCCGGCAGTGCTCATGGGTTACTCCTGGCTCCATGCTCAGAAATTGCTCCTGACAGGCACGGGAGACCATATGGGGCACCGGAATTCAAACCGATGACCTTTTGCATGAAAGGCAAACACCTTACCTTCATGCTATCTCCCGGGCCCCTAGACTAGTTCTTTTATATTAAACAGATCTGGTGATACTGTTTTGCTGTGTAGAAGGGTGGCTTTTAGGGTTTTAGGGGTAAATAAAGTGACTAAAATCTTTATCTTGAAACAGCTCTTTTAATTATTTATTTGGTGCTTCCCAAGCTTTGCTTTGTGGCCTCTGCCCCACCAGGGTTTTTAGCCAGTTGGGCCAGTAGTTTAGTGTAAGGGTTCACAGATAGGATGCTGGTTGGTCCTACAATGCTTTGGATACTGGGGCTACTTGTTAGTTCTGATGACCACTATATTATCTCATGGTCTAAGTTAAGTCTTTTAACACTGACTCTTAATCTAATTCTGCCTTGTTTCCTTCTTTCTTTTCCACCCTCCCCTCTGTTCTGAGTTTGTTCACTTATTCAGAGTTTAGTGGACTTGTCCTACTTTCCAGTTCTTACATTTCTATTCATACTTTTTGTTTTGTCCAAATGTGAGGCCTTTTACTTTATCATCGTTTGTTTTTTTATATGCCAGCTCACCATCCCTTATTGAATGCAGGTTCTCTGGAAATAACCATCTCTTGCTGGAACAAGTATTAATTAATTTATTTTCATCATACCCAGCTTTGCTCAGGGATTACTCTTGCCTCTGCTCAGGGATCACTCCTGGCTGGGCTTGGAGGACAATATGGAGTTTAGGAGATTGAGTCTAGGTCAGCCATGTGCAATGCCAATACCCTATCCATTGTACTATCTATCTCTCAGTCTCCCAGAAGTAACCATTTTTCTTCCTTACTTATTGACAATTTTTTTTTTTTTGGTTTTTGGGTCACACCCGGCAATGCTCAGGGGTTACTTCTGGCTCCATGCTCAGAAATTGCTCCTGGCAGGCACGGGGGACCATATGGGGCACCGGGATTCGAACTGATGACCTTTTGCATGAAAGGCAAACGCCTTATCTCCATGCTATCTCCCGGGCCCCACTTATTGACATGTTAATAATATTCTGTAGCATTGTTTTGAGTGGAATGAATATGTGAGCCATAACTGGCAGTTTTCAGGGTTTATTCCCAGCTCTGTGCTCAGGGGACTCTTCTGATGTTCTCAGAGAATCACCTGTGATACCATAATAATCCAGGGTTTAAACCTGGATTGATTGAAAGCAAAGTAAGTGCTATACTCACTTTCTCTTCACCCCTCCTTACTCTTTATATGCTGTTACTTTATTATTAATATTATTATTTTTGGTTTTTGGGTCACACTCGGCAGCACTCGGGTTACTCCTAGCTCTCCACTCAGAAATTGCCCCTGGCAGGCACGGTGGACTATATGGGATGTCAGGATTCGAACCACTGTCCTTCTGCATGCAAGGCAAATGCTCTACCTCCATGCTATCTCTCCGGCCCTATATACTGTTACTTTCTATATGCTATTCTATATAATACTATGTTAGGTGAGTTGTAAATTATTTAAGCCCAGGAATCTGTCACTAATTATTTTCAAGACATTTAGTTGATTAGACAATCAAAATTTGTTGAATTGCTCCATCATAAGTAATATATAATTTGAGGGTTTATTTCATTCAGTTTGAGTGAAAAGTGGTTTATTTTTGTTTGTTTGGTTTTGGACCATTCTTGACAGTACCCAGGGCTTTACTCCTGGCTCTGAGTTCACTCCTAGTGGTGCTTGGGGGATGGAGAGTGGGGACTATATATGCTGCCAGGATTAAATCTGAGCTGACTGCTTGTGAGACAAGCATCTACCTGGTATACTATCACTCTAATCCTGTGAATGGAAAGTTTTTATTTACCTAATAATTGTAACTAATGATAGTGCTTATTTGCCTCTCAAAGGAAAGAAAATTTGAAGCAGTTTTGCTTTGAGGCCTTGTTACTATTTTAGAAATCTCTTTCATTATACTTACCATGCTCTGGAAAGAAAAACCTAGGGAACATTTTCATTAGATCCAATTAAAAAAAAAGGCTGTATATGAATTTGAATACAGTGCATCTGACTATTATACTGGCTTTTTATAAGGAGGAAAACAGGAGTACAGTGGAGGAAGGAGCAGTGCTTGAATATTTCTTTCTTTTTTTTTTTTGGTTTTTGGGCCACACCCAGTGACGCTCAGGGGTTACTCCTGGCTATGCGCTCAGAAGTCGCCCCTGGCCTGGGGGACCATATGGGGCATGGGGGGATCGAACCGCGGTCCATCCAAGGCTAGCGCGGTAAGGCAGGCACCTTACCTCCAGCGCCACCACCCGGCCCCGCTTGAATCTTTCTGTTCCTTTGTTTTAGATAATATTTTATAAAGTTAGAAGGAGTGATTTGAAACTTCTATCTTGTCTATTCTTGAAAAATAGGATGTAAGTATTGAGATAAATAGGATATGGGGACTTTGAAGGGAAAAAAATAAGTTTCAGGATAACTAGGAGTTTGTTTTCTTTTAACATAATATAACAACAGGTCTTTGATTCCTTGTACTGTTTTGGAAACAGGATCAAGGGTGTGCAGGGTGTGTATCTGAGACTGTTATTCCATCCTGAAAAGTCGCTGTGAAAGATGAATGGTATTTTGTTTAACCCACTTGATCAGTGTTTAGATTGACCTGATCCCTTAGTGTCACACTTTAATATTTATAGTCAAGATGTCAAGATGTTGTGCACAGTACAGTGATAACTGTCCCTTTTGAGTCAACTTGTGAGATGTGTTTTTCCTCAAAGAAGTGGCCTCATTGAGATGAAGTCTGTCAGTCTAACATCCTGGTTATGCTTATGTTTGTGCTTGTATTGCTAGGAATACTGTGTGTTGTCTGGTGTAGGGATAGAATCATGTGATGCCTAAATTGAGTTTTATTGTAAGCTGCTCATGATTTTAAAGATCCAGGATTCAGGAAACTGTAACTTATTAGTGAAAATGGGAAAAGCAACCATGTATTGTGATGAGACAAATTTCTGTTGAATACTGAAAGTTGGAAGTAAAAAGACGATTGTTAGATGACTCAGCATTTAAAAAAAAAAATTTTTTTTTTTCTGGGAGCCGGGCGGTGGCGCTGGAGGTAAGGTGCCTGCTGCCTTGCCTGCGCTAGTATAGGACGGACCACGGTTCGATCCCCCGGTTCTCATATGGTCCCCCGTGCCTGCCAGGAGCGACTTCTGAGCGCATAGCCAGGAGTAACCCCTGAGCGTCACTGGGTGTGGCCCCCCCAAAAAAAAAACCAAAAAAAAAATTTTTTTTTCTAGTGATTGTGTTTATGATATCTGTTTATTATTGGCAGAGTAAAATTAGAGGGGTCACATTATGCAGGCATTATGTTTATTCAAACCAGCTTAGAGATCATCTAAAAATAGTTTGATAGTTTAAAAAATACACTTAACTTTCTAAGATTGAAAAACCATGAAAGACTCATGATCCTGGCTTCCCTATATAGATAACTTTGTAAATACTTAGCCAATATTGCTTCAGGTTCTTTTGGTGTAAAGATGAAAGCTTTAGGGGTCTGGAGATAGTACAGTGGGTAAGGTGCTTACCTTCAATTCAGCTGACCCGGGTTTGATCCCTGATACTGCAGATGGCCTCCTATGCTCTCCAGGAATGAGCACAGAAACATGAATAAGCCTTGAACACTGGGTGTGACCACACAACCAAAGGGAAAAAGATGGTAGCTTTAATATTTGCATAAAAAGTTAGAAAAGAGGGGACCGATCGGTGGCGCTGGAGGTAAGGTGCTTGCTTTGCCTGCGCTAACCTAGGACGGACCGAGGTTTGATCCCCCGGTTCCTCATTGGTCCCCTGTGCCTGCCAGGAGCAACTTCTGAGCGAATAGCCAGGAGTAACCCCTGAGCGTCACCAGGTGTGCCCCCTCCCCCAAAAAAAAGTTAGAAAAGAAGATAACTAATTTTCCAGAAAACCTTAACATGTTTATAGCTTGTATTCCTGGCAGGTAGAAATTTGGCTGTTTTCAGAGTTGTCATTGATCTATTGTTATGCTACAATTTTCTATTAGAGCTCCCCCCACCCTTTTTGGTTTTTGGTTTTGGAGTTACACCCACCAGTGCTCAGGAGTTGCTTCTGGCTCTATGCTCAGAAGTTGCTCCTGGAAGACTCAGGGACCATATGGGATGCTGGAATTCGAACCACCGTCCTTCTGCATGCAAGGCAAATGCCCTACCTTCATGCTCTCTCTCCAGCCCCTTTTTTCCCTTTTTGTGAGATTATATACAAAGTGCTTTTGGAAGTAGAAATATTAGTGCTGTAAACTTATTTATGTTAATCTTAAGTTATGTGTATATGATAGTGTTCCTTGGTTTTTATTATTTCCTTACCTTATATTCAATATTTGCACAATTATGTACTTTGAGTCATTTTTTTTTTATCAAAAATAGGCTTATTGTGGGGGGCCAGAGATATAGTATTGTGGGTAGGATGTTTTCTTTGCATGAGCTAGAACTAGATTCAATCTCTTTAGCATTCCATATTCCTGAATGTAGACCAAAGAATAAACCCTGAGTATCACTAGATGTGACTCATAAACTGGGGTGGGGTATTTGGGGGGAGGATTATTGTTAC
The DNA here is from genome assembly GCA_004027635.1 of Crocidura indochinensis. Taxonomy (NCBI): domain Eukaryota; kingdom Metazoa; phylum Chordata; class Mammalia; order Eulipotyphla; family Soricidae; genus Crocidura; species Crocidura indochinensis. The sequence goes on along the minus strand of PVKC010005004.1, from coordinate 20,733 downwards.
TCTGTATACATGTTTATATGTTTGAAGAAGAAAACTTTTGGAATCTTAGGTATAAATCTGTTCACTTGTTTGGAAAGTGTTGAGTCACTAGTTCATTCTTTTTGATATTCTAGTAGTTTTCTTCTGAGAAGCGCAACAAATTACTTAAATATTAGATTCTTTCAAACGGAAAAGAAAACTTGATTAATTAAAAAATAAATGCCAGTATTCTATATCTGCAGTCTATTTCCAGTTATGTTTATGTGATTATAATTTTGCTCTTGTTTTTTGTTTCTTGGGTCAGTGCTCAGGGTTTTGTTCCTGGCTCTGTGTTCAGGGATGACACTCGGTGGGGTGTGAGTATGGGAGGGAACCATATATGATGCTTGATTTTTTTTTTTTTTTTGGTTTTTGGGTCACACCCGGCAGTGCTCAGGGGTTATTCCTGGCTCCATGCTCAGAAATTGCTCCTGGCAGGCACGGGGGACCACATGGGGCACCGAGATTCGAACCGATGACCTTTTGCATGAAAGGCAAACTCCTTACCTCCATGCTATCTCCCGGGTCCCTGATGCTTGATTTAAACCTGGATTTTTTTTGTTGCATGGGAGGAAAGTCCCTTACCTGCTGTGCTATCTTTCCAAAAGTTGTAATAGCCTGTGGAATTCTGTGTCCTGTGTTTGATATATATATTTATAGAGATATAAAGATGGAAATATATGCTTTTATGGTAAATGAAAAATATGGCTCATAATCAAGCCAGTATTAACACTTTTGTATTTTGAAAAGAATATGCTTTTTTTGTTTGTTTGTTTCCAACATTTGCTGTTTGAATATTTACTGGGATTTTGATTTACAATCTTTTTGTTTGATAGGCCAACAAGAATTACTATACTGGGCTGAGAGATAGTGTTTTCTTTGCATGTAGTTGACCCAGGACAGGTTCAATTCCCGGCGTTCCGTGTGGTTCCCCAGCCTACCAGGGACAATTTCTGAGTGCAGAGTCAGGAGTGTGACCCAGAGACCAATCAGTCGATCAATCAATCAATCAATCAATAAATTTAAAAAATAAAAAGAATTACTATACTTAAATGCAGCATTTATTTACTTATTTACTGAGCCGGAGAGATAGCACAATAGTAGGGTTTTTGCCTACTATTTTTGTCGACAGTGGTTCGAATTTCGGCATCCCATATGGTTCCCTGTGCCTGCCAGGAACGATTTCTGAGCGCAGAGCTAGGTGTGACCCAAAAGCCAAAAACCAAAAAAAAAAAAAAAAAAAAATTTCAGGACTGGAGAGAGATCAGTGGGCTGGCATATATACTATGCATACAGTGAGCCAAGTTTATATCCCACCATCAAATGTTCCCCTGGGCTCTTCTGTGTAGGAACCCCTGAGCACTGAGTTGGAATAGTCAGGCTTTGATTGCTAGTAACTATGAGTTTCAAGAGATTATTTTTTTTTAGTGTTTAGATAAAGTCCTATATCAAGTACTGTTGAAAATCATCACAAGGTATCAGCATGTATATTTTTAAGTATGTGCAGAGTAAAATGATACAGGATTAAGGCACTTACTTGCCTTGCATGTGGCTCACCACAATTTGGTTTCAGGCAATGAGTTATAATTCCCAGAGCATCATTAGGAAAGACCCCTGTGCAAAAACAAGAAACAACCAAAAAACCAACAACCCGAAGTCTGTTGTTTAGCATTGCTAAGTACTGTTTATGTTATCTCTCCGGCCCCAATTCTTTATTATTTTTGTACTCAAATACTGTAATCGAATAGTGAGATACTTTTCAGAATCTGAACAGAAGCAGACATAATAATTTCTTTCTCTACAGTTTATTAAATTGGAATATTTCCAGCCATCCTGAGTGTGTGGTAAATATGCATTAATTTATTGTCTGAAAAGATGTTGGAGATCATTTTTGAGAAACATCTGAATAATTTTAAGGGCATGTTTGATCCAGTTATCACTTCTTTTTTTGTTTTGCTTTGTTTTGTTTTTGGGTAACACCCGGCAGCACTCAGGAGTTACTCCTGCCTTAGGCTCAGAAATTGCTCCTAGCAGGCTCGGGGGACCATATGGGATGCTGGGATTCGACCCACCATCCTCCTGCATACAAGGCATGCAGGCCTTACCTTCATGCTATCTCTCTGGCCCCCAATTATCACTTCTTTGATAGAGTTGAGATACTTACTTCCCTGTGTTTTCGTTTTTGGCCAAACCTGATGTGGAAGCTTGTGTCAGTTATACAAATTATTGTTTAGTTTAACCATGTTGAAATGTTGTAAAGAATACTTGTTTCTAATTTTAAATTGATTTGCTTTGAGAATGGCAATAAATCCACCAAATGGTTACAAATGCCAATTTTTAAATTTTATTGAAACGTATATTTTTACAAATTTATGTATTCATTTTTTTTGGGGGGGGGTCACACCCGGCAGTGCTCAGGGGTTACTCCTGGCTCCATGCTCAGAAATTGCTCCTGGCAGGCACAGGGGACCATATGGGGCACCGGGATTCGAACCGATGACCTTTTGCATAAAAAGCAAACGCCTTACCTCCATGCTATCCCCCGGGCCCCTATGTATTCATTTTTTAATTTTGAACCACATTTACCTATGCTCAGGGCCTGCTCCTGGCAGTACTATAGACTATCTGCAGTATTTGGGATTCAGAACTCCTTACCTGTTCTACTCTGGCCTCCTTCTCCAAGACTATTTTTTTTGGGGGGGGGGCACACCCAGTGCTGCTCAGAGGTTACTCCTGGCTCTGCACTTAGATATCACTCCTGGCTTGAGGGACCATATGGGGTCCTGGGGGATTGAACCTCGGTCTGTCCTGGGTTAGCCGCATGCAAGGCAAATACCTGACTGCTGTGCCATTCATTGCTCAGGTCCCCCTCAAACAAAAGTAATATTGTAATACTTTCTAGACACATCATTCACTTACTTTGGTAAGTAATTTCTGACTTTTGAGTTCCTTACTTGTAAGGTTAGCATAGTGATAACAATAGCGATTGTCAGCAGGGAGATGCAAATCGTCACAACAATGAAGTACCATCTCACACCATGGAGATTGGCACATATCACAAAGAACAAGAACAATCAGTGCTGGTGGGGATGTGGAGAGAAAGGAACTCCCATTCACTGCTGGTGGGAATGTCGTCTAGTCCTGCCTTTATGGCAGACAATATGGAAATGTCACAAAAAAACTGGAAATTGAGCTTCCATGTGATCCACCTATATCACTCCTAGGGATATACCATAGAAACACAAAAACACTATAAAAAATGCCTTCTGCACACCTATATTCATTACAACACTATTTATAATAGTCAGATCTGGAAACAACCCAGATGCCCTTCAACAGATGAATGGCTAAAAAGTTGTGATACATATACACAATGGAATATTGTTCAGCCATCAGGAGAGATGGTCATGAAATTTTTCTATACATGTATGGACATGAACACTGGTATGCTGAGTGAAATAAATTAGAGGGAGAGAGATAGACACAGCATAGTTTCACTCATCTATGGGTTTTAAGAAAAATAAAAGACATTATTTTAATATCCAAAGACAGTAGAGATGAAGGACCAGCCCATGATTTGAAGCTTACCACAAAGAGTGGTGAGTTCAGTTTGAGAAATAACTACACTGACAACTATCCTGACAATGGTAGTTAGTGAGAGTAATAAAATGTGCTTATCTTGAAGACAGGTGGGGGTGTGGGAGAGGGAGATTGGGGAGAGGCATTGGTAATGGGAAGGCTACACTGGGGAAGGGGAGCTTTTTTTGGGGGGGGACCACACCCAGTGACGCTCAGGGGTTACTCCTGGCTATGTGCTCAGAAGTCGCTCCTGGCTTGGGGGACCATATGGGAAACCTGGGATCGAACCGCTGTCCATCCTAGGCTAGCGCAGGCAAGGCAGGCACCTTACCTCCAGTGCCACCGCCCGACCCCAGGCTTTTTTTTTTTAATAACTAAAACCCAACTACAAAAGTTGTAGTCATGGTGCATAAATAAAGATACTAAAAAGAAAACAATGGTGATTGTGCAGAAAATTATTTCACCCAAATTTAGTCTTAGCAACTGATAGATGTATTATACCTTTTTACATTTCTGATTCTAATTGCTTGTCCAGATTTAAAAATAGTGTCAGTTGCTAGGATTCTCTATTTATTGCTCTTGTTAGTATTCATTTTATATATGTTGTGTTTTCATATTCTAAAAATCACTAGCATCTGGTATTTTAGTTGGTAGCCTTTAACAGATCAATAGTGAAAAACAGTTGTTATTTTATGAAAACCTATGATATGTTAGCATATATTACTAGTTTTTCTAGACTTTTATCTAAATATTTTGTTGACTATAGAAGCTCATGGCTCATACTGTAAGCAGTAGAAGAGAAGTACAACAATAGGCTCTGTAATGGCTTAGACTGATGAGTGAACAATTAATTGTGACTGTGATGACTGACAGAGTTAATTGACTCTTTCAGTGCCTATTTTTGCTTTGAGAAGCAAACCACAATGCTATCTGGTTTCCTGATCTATGTTGATTTTGTTTCTGGCTTAAGTGGTCCATTTCAGAAATAGATGAAATTGCATTGATTTTTCATTGTATTCCTGGTATTGATAAATCACGCCTAGATTTTTAATTCCAATTGTATCCTTATCAAGGTTCTACAGAGACCCTTAAAAATTAAATCTTCATTGTGTTCTAAATTGCTGAATATGATAATAAAGATAAAATTGGAAATCACATTAATATTTACCTACTTTTAAAGAAAAACACTACTAATTTGAATTACCATACCATTTTATTTAACTGTGATATTGTTCTTACCATTCTTTGACAGACCCCTTATCCCTCTGGACAGAATGCAGGTCCAACCACGTTGGTATATCCTCAAGCCCCTCAGACAATGAATTCACAACCTCAAACCCGTTCTCCGGTAAGTAAGCAGAAGCTTGTCTTAGATAATATTCTTCAACTATGTTCAGTATATAGTAGGTTGAATTTCTTTGGCCAATATTTTGAATCTACTTTGGACTTTTTCCCAAAGATCACTGTTGTTATTATTTAATATTGGTTAGTATTGCACTTTCCAACCTTTCTTATAAGACTACTTTAAAATTTTTAAGTAAAAGAAGAAATGAAGAGGGTCCCGGGAGATAGCATGGAGGTAAGGCGTTTGCCTTTCATGCAAAAGGTCATCGGTTCGAATCCCGGTGTCCCATATGGTCCCCCATGCCTGCCAGGAGCAATTTCTGAGCATGGAGCCAGGAGTAACCCCTGAGCACTGCCGGGTGTGACCCAAAAACCAAAAAACAGAACAAAAAAAAAAAAAAAAAAGAAGAAATGAAGAGTTTTATCATTTTATTTTTTTAATATTTTTAAGATTCTTTTAAGATTTTTCAAGCCATATTTTTAAGATTCTGGTTGCATTCAAGTTCACTTAATTTTTATTTTTATCTGTTGTAATGTTCAAAAATCAGAAGGGTGTGAAATTACTAATTTTTAAAGTAAGTTTAATTATTCAAACTCAAATTCCAGTGATTTGTGAAGATATAAATCTGTATCACTAAAACAATTCTCACCACTGACAATTGTGGAGATATATATATATATATATATATATATATATATATATATAAATATATATATATATGCATGGTATAAACAAATGGTGTAATTATTTCTTCAGATGATAATTAGTCAAATACATATACATGCTCTCATTCTCTTTGCTCATCTTTTATATGGACTGTAATAAGTACTGCTAAGATGGTGAATTTATTCAGGTTCATCCTTCTGTTTCATGAAAGTGCTCAGTGGCTTCAGCTGTTTATCCCTTAGAACATTGTTTCCTGCCCTGCATGAGTAGCTTTGGCTATAAGGTGCTGCTTTAACATTTCATATTCTATTTCTCATCCCTACTTGTACCTCAGCTCTGTGTTTTCCTTAGGAAACAGGGGTCTTCTTTCTTTTGATTCTCCACCCTTGCTTTTTTGCCTGCAGTAAAGAAGTATATCATTGCATTAGCTCCTATTCATTTGATTATATGCATGATTTTAGAAATGGTGAAATGTATGAAATAATTGTTCAAAAGCTAGGAGGGCATGGAGTGCACCAATAAGTAATCTCTTTCTTACCCTCTTCCTACCTTCCTTTTCCCTATTGCCCTCTTCTCCAATACCTGTTCTTAGATCCTGGTTCTCCCCAGGGGGTCGAGGAACCATTCTAAAGAGGTGGGACCTAGGTCCCAGTTGCCTGTTTGCTTGTCTCTTTTTTTGCTGAAATGGTCAACAAGATGTCTGATGCAAGTTTTATTCTGAGTGTTTTGGGGATGTGGACACTTGACTACTTGGAGTGGGCCTGAGATCTCTTCTGATTAATTTAGCTAGGCCCCGGTTCTAATCATTAAACATGGAACATTATGGTAAGCTCTTGTTGAAAAGAATTCTTTGGACCTCTTCTTCCCCATCCCCCTTTATAATTATTTTTTTTAAATTTAAAATTTACATGGTTAGAATGGGCGCAAAACCTGACTGAAGAGCTGCATCTCTAAACCAGTTTTTTTGACAGCCCAGCAGAACAGTGCCAATACATTGCACAGACAACTGGAAGAGGAGGAAGGTTTTGGAACAGACTCCCGTTTACAGGTCCTTGGCTGGAAGAGGCTGGATAAAATACTGCATTGTAAGCAATATAACAAACTGTACTTCTTGCAGGCAGTGGTGCCTCTGGCACTTGCTATTTTTGACCACATCCATTTATTGGCTGATGAACAGAAATGCATTGATTGCTTCCTCTTTAGAAGACTCACCTAGCATGGCAGTTTCTGCCAGGCATCATGGGGGAACGTGTAACAAATTGGGTGGCTCTTCTATTGGGAAATAGACAGGAATGATTTGGGCTTTAGATTTTTCCTTATTTTAAACTTGAAGAGAGATATCCCTTTTATGTAAATTTGGTTTTAAAGGATAAATTTCAAGGCTTCTTTTTCCCCCTTTTCCATTTTATAATTAAATATCAAAGGGGAAATTGTCTCTAGTTGTCAGCCATTTTTTTCTGTGGTCATAAACTCTTCAGATGCATCTTTATGCAATTTTTGCCATTCATTCTGCTAGCAACCATTACCACCACCCTCATTACTAAAAAGAAAAAAAAAAAACAAACGCACACACATATAACATTCCATTACATACCCCAAAACAAGTGCAAGATGAGCAGATACTAGACTACTCTTGCTTGTTGTTTTGGGTCCAATTTTCTTTATTTCATTTGTGTTGGTGCTGGGAGGGTGAAGTTGGGATATGAAATTTGGCAGGAATGCATTTTCTTTTTCACATCCCCAAGTTTCCATAGTCTAGTTTCATCCATCTCACAGCTATCTCAACTGGTGAGGAGAGGTAAGCTGTTGCCCTGAGGAAGGAAACCCGTACCTGGCTTTGTAGAGCAGCTAAAGCTTACTCCATTCTATTTCTGCATTAATGGGCCATTGGCAATTGCACAGTTTAGGCTTTTCTGTTCTTCCCTGGACAGCTGCCTTTGCAATCCAACTGGCTTCAAGTGGCCCCCTTCCTTCTTCAGATTGTGTTTCTGCCGATATTTCTATTTGTTATTTAAATTCATATTTTAAATTCATAGTTAACATTTTTATATTAAAATATTTGACAGTCTTGTTCCAATTTTCTGATTGTACTGGAACTCTTTAAGCAAGAGTTTATTTTAAAGTGATCTCCAAAGATAGCAAGCTATTAAATGGTTAATTGGGAAAGGGGGCAGTTTGGCTTTTTCTGTAACCTGTAGTCATGATTATTTTTTGTATTTTGTGGTGCCAGAGTTGCATCAATGTTATATTGATTCTGCCCAGTTAACCAAACTGCACAAAGACTGAGTGGGTGGGTGGATAGGTGGCATTAGCATGGAATCCAAGTTCAGAGAAGGCTGTTTTTCTTTATATCTACAGTCCTCACCATCTTAAAGAATTCTATTAAGGAAAAAAAAAAAGAAAAAAAGCAGATGTTTCCTATTTTTCATATGAGCCAGCAGCGACTACAGTTTGTTCTGTTGCTTACAGTTACCCATAGGATTAAGACCATTGTCATTCTAAATAAAAAAACTCAATAGCCAATGGTGACTAGTGCAAAATAGACTAGGGTACTTTTTCACTAACTTAAATTGTGTTGTTTTTTAATATGTGCATTGTTTTTAAGGTACATTTTTGCTCATAGATAGTTCTCTCTTGACTGGAACAATTCCAAAAAATAAAGTTCAAACTTTTATTTTAGAGCCTTAGAAATGGGACCTTTCTGTGGAACAGTGATAAGACAGGTGCTGCTATACTCAGGTTAATTTTTAACATGGCCCTTCTCTCCCATTTCCTTCAAAAGTGTCATGAAGAAACATCTCACTTCCACCCCCTACTTTCATACCACATGGGTGGTATTGCCTATTCTTGAAACTTGATGTCCATAGTAGAGGTATGATGTTTTCTTTTCATAATTGGAAAACTGAAAATATATTACCTCAGTTTCTTTGGAGAGAACATTTTATCAGCAACTACAGCTGCCATTATCATTCTAAACAACTGTTTCACTATGGTTAGTAAATATGGCTAATCAGATAGGTTAGTGAGAACTCATTAAGTTACACTGGATATTGCCAGATGTTTTAAGCATTTTTTATTGCTTGAACATTAAGTGGCATTTTAATTTCACAGGTCAGTTATTGATAGTGCTTTTTCAGCCATCTCCTACATTGTCGCATGTGGCCCATTGCAGTTTGTTGAAAGTAAGTTTTTAGGGGGGCCCGGGAGATAGCATGGAGGTAAGGTGTTTGCCTTTCATGCAAAAGGTCATCGGTTCGAATCCCGGCGTCCCATATGGTCCCCCGTGCCTGCCAGGAGCAATTTCTGAGCATGGAGCCAGGAATAACCCCTGAGCACTGCCGGGTGTGACCCAAAAACCAAAAAAAAAAAAAAAAAAAAAAAAAAAGAAAGTAAGTTTTTAGGAAATAATGACAGTTGGGGAAATAATTTCAAATATATTGCAGAAATAATTGCATATAATTTAAATGCTGAGTACAGTATTTAAGTTGCTCTTGTGTTTTTCACCTCTAGTGTTTGTTGACATATGAAAACACTATAGAAAATAAAACAAATAAGGTTGCATATTTTAGCTTTCCAAATAGATTACAAAGGTCTTGTATAGTTTGCATTCGAATCTGTTTCATATTTATTTTCTCTTTACTACTAAAAAGGATGGTTAGCATTCCAGTAGTAATGTTTTAGTAGACAGCATATGATATTAGGAGTTCAAGTTTTATTTATTTTTTAATTCTTTATAGAAAAATCACACTGGAAGCCCAGTTTTACTTTGATGAAAAATTATTTTAGAGACTTACTAGTTAAAGCATTTATGGAGATGAAAAAACTTTATCCTACTGTAAGTTAGGGAAAGTTGTAGTAATATGACTACATTATTTGCTTTCAAGTACTGTGTTTTTTGCTGAAGTCTTGTCTTCTATTGCTTTAATCTTAGTATCACATAGTATTAGGTACATAAGTAGTGTTGTGCTCTTGTGTATAGTGATTGGGAGATTGGACTTTCACTCTTTCTTCTTAACTTTATAATAATGTAATAATATCACTTATCTTAGAAAATGATGTTTTTTGATAGCTGTTCTGAGATGCTTGGTATTAAAGCATTACTAGTTCATTGCATTAAAACATGTATTTTCAAAACAAATACATAGTTAAGAAATAAGTAACATTTTTTCTTTAACTCCAAGAAATAATTGAAGATATTAAAACTAACGTTTATGTATGAGATGTTAGATGCCCCATATAAACACGCTTGAAATCAGTTGATACATTCCTTATTTCCTGTTTGACATTATAATTATCCTCTTTTGTTTTTTTTTGTGATATAAAAGCATTTTTCATACCCTTTAGCTATATAAATTGCATCAACATATATTTCACTTTTCATATGTTTGTCTTAATATAATCACATAGTGTTTCAAATTTTCTTTTGCTTTATTTTAGGGTCCTTAAGATATAGCCTTATGAGTAAAACACCTTTACATACCTAACAGCTTAGCTGTTTGTCTCCCAGCTGATAAATGGCAAACTGTTCTTGGTAGTGGTGTTAACCTGTTGAATCTTAGTACCTGTCTGTCACTGTCCTGCAGCAAAGCTTTGACTGTTTGTGTTTTTTTTTTTTTCCTTGTGGGAGTTTATTTTCTTTTGGCATATTGTGTGACATTGTGGTTTTTGTGGTGTTTCTGACTCTTTGTGCCTTTCCTTTTGTGTTTTGTTTTCCCTCCTTTTCTCAGTTTGCAGCGGGCCCTCGACCTGCCCATCACCAGGTACTGTACCCTTGCCCCTTCACTATCATTCTTAACTAATAGTGGGGCTTTAGAAGCTGCCAACTCTTAGAATGCTGCCACTCCATGGAAGTGCTCGACCTACTCTCTCCAAGAGGAGCTAAGTCTGATTATACTCAGTACTTTTTGTCCATTATTAATTACTATTACAAGCTCATTTGCATGTAAATCCCTTCGTTTGCTAGTAGCACAATGAATAAGTAGTAGGTTTTTTTCCCTTTCCAAAAAGCTCTTTGAATTTAGAGAAACTTGAAAATATTTTAATATGTTAAATCCTCAAAGATTTTATGGGTGTTTTTGTTCAGTTTAATTGAATGGAACAGGCAACATTCTAAGGGTGTTCTCTTAGCATTCTGATTTAACTTACTTTGATGTGTATAAAATACAGTATCTCTAAGACAAGTTAATCTCAATTACTAATATAGACTTAATAGTTTGATTAATAATCATGCATACTTATTTGCTGCACAGAATGATCTTTAATTCTTAGAACATAGAGAAGATAAAAATCTTATTTAATTTTAATATTTTTAGCTTCTTAAGCTTTTGAAATGAGGCAGTTACATAAGGTAAATTTTTTAAATGTCTATTATAGCTCATTTATTTAGCAGGACTATAAAATTAGGGCATGAGTTTTGGAGAAAGAAAAAGGCAGTGTTTGTTCCAAAATTTTATAAATAGTTTTATAAACTGTCCTGGAATATTTTTTCTTGCTATAATGGAGCATAGGCATTAGGATCCAAGAGACAATGAATTAAAGTTCATTTTACATAGCATTACTGTATAAAGAGCTGAGCAAAGAAGGTCATCTTCTGAGTCTGTTGCCTCGTGTGTAACTTGAAATAAATACTCTGTATTGGAGATTATACCTGTGCATCGTTTGACAGAGAAAGCATTGAATACATGGTAGCTGTTTTTAATATTATAGTTTAGTAAAATGGGGGAAATGTTATTTTTTAAAGCAATTTGATACTGTTTAGAATAACTCTTACTATTGGGAAAGAGAGGGTATTGTTAATTGACTATTTTCATGGTCCAAGAGTGGTTTTATACAAGGCACTATTACTCAAAATCTTTCGAATTTAAAGGCCTAAGTAAAAGTTAAGTACATTCTGAGGTATTAAAGTAGCTTTATGGGGTCGGAGAGATAGCATGGAGGTAAGGCATTTGTCTTGCATGCAGAAGGAAGGATGGTAGTTCGAAATCCAGCATCCCATATGGTCCCCGGAGCCTGCCATGAGTGACCCCTGAGCACTGCCAGGTGTGGAACTCCCATCCCCCCGGAACCCAAAAAAAAGTAACTTTTCAGGAAACCTCAAGATCTATCCATAAAGTATTAAGCAGTTGCTCTATCTTCATCAAGAAGTAAAACGGTTCTTTTTGTGTGCGTGTTTGTGGGGATACCCAGTGGTGTTCAGGGGCTGCTTCTAACTTTGAGCTCAGAAATCACTCCTGGCAGACTCAAGGAACCATATGATATGCCAGGAGTCAAACCGGTCAGCCACATTCAAGGCTATGCTATTGCTTTGACCCTAAAATGGGTAGTTTTTCAATCTTAAGAGATTGAAACTGTAAGATCTTAGACTTTGGTGTTTCAGCTTGGACTTTGGTGTTAGCTTGACCTAGTTTTTTGGCTCTTGCTTATTAACTCAGTGTTCCTAGGTAAGTTATTTGTTACCAACCTGTTTTCTTTCTTTTTTGGATTTTGGGCCACACCTGGTGGTGCTCAGGGGTTACTCCTGGCTCTGCTCTCAGAAATCACTCCCGTAATAGGCCTAAGGGATTATATGGGCTTCTGGGGATTGAACCCACGTTTGTCCCAGGTCGACTGTGATGCACACTATTGCTGTGCATTTGCTCCAACCCCCCCAGCCTTTTTCCTTATGTGTGAAGTAGGACAATATTGATACCTATTTCAAGACTAATGTGAAGGGTAAACAGTGCAAATAGAGTAATAAATGTAGTGGCACATAATAATAATCTAGGATGCAAAATTACTACAAAAGACAATCTCTTAGGTTAAAAAGTATTCAGGTGGGCCGGAGAGATAGCATGGAGGTAAGGCGTTTGCCTTGCATGCAGATCAGTGGTTCGAATCCCGGACATCCCATATGGTCCCCCGAGTCTGCCAGAAGCGATTTCTGAACATAGAGCCAGGAGTAACCCCTGAGCGCTGCTGGGTGTGACCCCCTCCAAAAAGTATTCAGGTGACATGGGGAACTACCCCTGTTTTCCTCAGGGGGTCCCATGGAAGTCACAGGACCTACTCAGATACTACACATGTGAAATTAAGACATATGCTAATTTGTGTATTGTGTTTATTATATATTCACTAGTTGAAACTTAGATTTTTGAACCCTCATTCTTGATGATGGATTCTTGAAGAACATCATGAGTCCTCAATTTTTTTTTTGTTGGATTCAAAACCTCGGGGAGCTGACTGATTCTTATTCTAGAATTTACCTTTTATAAATACTATTAAATTTCTTCTATTATTCCACAGAGAATTAGTGGTTAAAGAGTTGTCTTAGAAAAGAATAAAGGTGGGGCCGGAGAGACAGCATGGAGGTAGGGTGTTTGCCTTGCATGCAGAAGGACAGTGGTTCAAATCCCAGCATCCCATATGGTCCCCCGAGCCTGCCAGGAGTGATTTCTGAGTGTAGAGCCAGGAGTAACTTCTGAGTGCTGCTGGGTGTGACCCAAAAACCAAAAACAATAAAAAGAAAAAGGAAGGAAGGAAGGGAGGGAGGGAGGGAGGGAGGGAGGGAAAGAAAGAAAGAAAAAGAAAGAAAGAAAGAAAGAAAGAAAGAAAGAAAGAAAGAAAGAAAGAAAGAAAGAAAGAAAGAAAGAAAGAAAGAAAGGAAGGAAGAAAGAAAGAAAGAAAGAAAGAAAGAAAGAGAAAGAGAGAGAGAGAGAAAGAGAGAAAGAAAGACTGAAGTAGTGGCGCTGCTGAGCAGGAGTAAACTGAAAGAGTGTTATGATGTGGAATAGAGTAAGTTGTCTAGAAGAGTTTGCTGCTCTATATCCATGAATGCAAGTCTCAGTGTTTTTATTTTTCTGTGTAAAGGATATTTCAAATGTGGTTGCAGTTAAGAAAAACTATCCTGTAAATTGTGGTTTATTTAACAGTTTATTTTACCTATGAGCACAAGTAGAATTTTCCAGTGACAATGAAAAAGTGAATATACTCAAACACTTCCATTCACTCCCAAATGTAGACAATAAATTTCCCACTTGAAGTCAATAAGAGAATTTTCTTTTCTCAAATCTAAAACCTGAGACATTGATGGAAAAAAGAGATGCTCACAGAGAGATAGACAACCTAGATACTTGTGTAATGAAAGCAGAACAGAGAAAAACAAGCACTGATAAGTCTATATGAATGAAAAAAAATTTTTTTTTGGGTTTTTGGGTCACACCCAGCAGTGCTCAGGGATTACTCCTAGCTCTGCACTCAGAAATTGCTCCTGGCAGGCTTGGGGGACCATATGGGCCAGGATTCGAACCAAAGACCTGCATGAAAGGCAAACACCTTACCTCCATGTTATCTCTCCAGCCCCTATATGAATGAATTTTAAGACGTCTTTGCCTTGGTTTGGTTTGTTGTACTTTGGACTAAAAATTAAATTGAAGGAGGCAAAGAGGAAATATTGCAGGGAGGGCATTTGCTTTCTATGCTGCTGACATGGATTTGATCCCTAGCACCCCATACGGTCCCCCAGCATTCCCCAGTGATCTTGCCAAATCAGAATTAAGCTTTGTGCATATGTGTGGCCCAAAACTCTCCAAATAAACACTTCTTAAAAATTAAAAAAAGGGGCCGGGCGGTGGCGCTGGAGGTAAGGTGCCTGTTTTGCCTGCGCTAACCTAGGATGGACTGCAGTTCGATCCCCTGGTTCCCCATATGGTCCCCCGTGCCTGCCAGGAGCGACTTCTGAGCGAATAGCCAAGAGTAACCCCTGAGCGTCACCGGGTGTGGCCCAAAAACCAAAATAATAACAATAACAATAATAATAATAAATAAGAAAAATTAAAAAAAAGTTAAATTGAATAGGTTGGAGAGATAGTACAGTGGGTAGGGCGCTTGCTTTGCATGCAACCAACTTGAGTTTGATCTCTGGCATCCCTTATGGTCTCCTAAGCATTGCCAAAGCTAATTTCTGAGCACAGAGTCAGGAGCAACCTCTGAGCAGCACTGGATGTGACCTCCCCCCCAAAATAAAAAGGAGTTAAATTTAAGGCTTGCTATCACTGTCTCTGTCCCTCTGCTCTTCTCCCGTCCTCTCCTCTCCTCTCCCCTCCTTTCCTTTCCCCTCTTCTCTCCTCTTTGAAATCAAGGATTAGAATTAACCACATATGGTACTTACTTAGAATTGGTGAACTGATCTGATCTCATTTCTCCTTGATTGTGTAATTCATCAGTAGCTATCCCTTTGATTAATAGTATTTTCTATTTGATCTTATTTTTTCACAAAGTAATTTTATTCTGACTGATGTTTTGATAGATGATATTTTTCTACAATTCTTGTTTCTAAAGCCTAAAAAGTTATATCTCTTGTAAATATTCAGTAATAACTGGTTTTATGAACATTACCAATAAATTTCACTATTCTAATATTAAGGTAAGCTATTTAGAGTTAATTGCATATGAAAATAAATTCTCAGTTCAATATTCAGAAAATTAATTTTGTTATAGATTAAATTTATTGGAATTAAAACATGTATAAAAAGGCTTAGAAAACATTTTTAGTTTAACAGAACCAAGTAATGTCTATAGGATGATTCTTGGAGCTATTTTTGTTTAGAACATCTTCACCTATGTGTGGATCACTCAGGGTTCTTTGTGAATCTTTTCAGTCAGAGATATTATTATATTCCAGTTAGGATTATGTCAGCCTTGGTTTTTATCAGGAGGGTTTTAGATAATTAACAATATTCTACTCATTTTTATATAAACTTTAAATTAGAGCAGCAGTTTTCTTCCAAGGCCAAGAAAGTTCTTTTTTTTGTTTTGTTTTTGTTTTTCGGGCCACACCCATTTGATGCTTAGGGGTTACTCCTGGCTAAGCTCTCAGAAATTGCCACGGCTTGGGGGGACCATATGGGATGCCGGGGGATCGAACCTCTGTCCTTCTTTGGCTAGCGCTTGCAAGACAGACACTTTACTTCTAGCACCACCTCACTGGCCCTAGGCTAAGAAAGTTCTAATCAATTTAATATGCAAAACCCCCTTGGATTTTAAATGTATGTCATCTTTTTTAAAATTCTAGTAAGTAGGGGCTGGAACGGTAGCGCAAGTGGTAGGGCATCTACCCTGCACATGCAAACCTAGGATGGACTGCGGTTTGATTCCCTGGCGTCCCATATGGTCCCCCAAGTCAGGAGCGATTTCTAAGCACATAGCCAGGAGTAACCCTTGAGCATCACTGGCTGTGGCCCAAACCCATCCCCCACAAAAAAATTCTATTAAATAACAACATACAGGCAGAATTAAAATAAGTTAATAATGTAGCTTCTGGTGTGTATCATTAATTTCATATGTTTGATCATTGAAATTTATGTCATTGTGATTTAAAGTTATTGGGGTCTGGATATAGTTTAGTGGGTTGAACACATGCACTACATGCAGAAGCCCTTAGTTCAATCCCTGGCATTACCTTGGTTCTCAAGCCCCTGAACATAGTTGAAAGAAATCGCCAACACCACTGGGTATTGTCAACCAAAAAGAAAATAAAATAAAAAGGGAAAATAATTTTTCTATTTTACTAGGCTTTTGTAAAAGATATTAAATATTGGTCATATACAATCTGAGGAGAGAGGATCAGAAAATTGGTATTTAAAAGTATCCCAGAGATATATTATATGGGTTAAAGCACTTGCCTTGCATGTGACTAACTTTAATTTGATCCTCACTACCATATATGGTAGAGTCAACATATGGTACTCCAGAGTCAGAAGTAAACTTGGGCCTTGCCAGGCTTGGTTTTGCCTCAAAACCCAAGAAATAAAGTCTTCTTAAGGAAAAAATTTATTTAGCTAATGTTTTTGTTATATAACAGTATTCCCAAGAGATGAAAAATATGGCATATCAGATCGTTTGAATTTACCATCAGTAAATAATACATTTTGTTTGGTTTGGGTGCCATACCTGACAGCTCAGAGCTTATTCATGGCTCTTCACTTAGGGATCATTTCTGTATGTGTTTGGAGGGAACTTTATTGCCGGGGCTGTAATTTGATCAGCTACATGCAAGGCAAGCACCTTTGCATATTGTATTATCTCTCCGGCCCTCAAATAATAAGTTTTATAAAATTTAACAATATTGGCCATCTAGGAATGCATTAAGTACTAGCAAGCATTGAAACAATATATTTTCCTGTTGTAGTTTGGTTCTTTTTTGGATTAGTATAAATAATAAGCCAACAGTTGGCTTATATTGATTTTTTTTCTTACAGGTTTTAAAGATCCTGTACTCAAGTTATTACATTTGAAGTTCAAGTTCATTCTTTGAGATATATTTGTATAGCTGTAGGCAGTTGTTTAGTTTGGAAAATGAAATGAAGACTTGTGGCTAGCTGCTTAGACATGGTACAACAGAGTTTAGTGGATATTAATGAAGAATCAGATCAAGCATTTACAGGTCTTTTTTTTGACAAGAGCTCTTGGATTTTTTTTTTTTTTGAGCTTAGTGTAAATAAGGAATGGGTGATTTCATCACAAGGTGCTATAGGCTTGTAGCTGAGTTATTTAAGAAAATAAAGCTGGGAAGTTGGCATAGCTAGAAATTTCAGCTTTATGATAAAACTGACCTCGAGTTACCTATGAAGTAAAAAAATTAACTGTGACAATGGATAAAATATACTCGATACTAATATTGAAGTGTTATAAATAACCATACCTATTTTCTCTGGTCCTTATTTAATTTCAGTTATTTTCAGCATTGAGTTAATGGTCTTTTCCTTTTCCCTAAGCTTATTTTAGAGGGGGATGGGGCCTGGAGGTGATTTGTGGGTGGCTCTTGAGATGCAGCTAGTAGTATTCAAGGATCACTCTTGACAATGCTCTGGAGACCGTATGAAGTGCTTAGGATTGAACCGGGTCTGAACTTTTATCTCTCTGACCCCAGTTTCCAAAGCTGTTTTTTAAAAATAATTGTTTTATTTAAGCATTGTAGTTATGAACAGGTTCATAACTCCCCTCTCTTCCCTTTCCCCACCCCCTCCCTCCCTTCTTTCCTTTCCTTTCTTTCTTTTAATAATATCTTTTTTTATTTTGATTTTTGGGCCACACTGGCAGCACTCGGGTTACTCCTGGCTCTATGCTCAGAAATCGCTCCTGGCATGCTTGGGGGACCATATGAGATGCTGGGATTCGAACCACTGACCTTCTACATGCAAGGCAAACGCTTTACCTCCACGCTCTCTCTCTGGCCCCTCTTTTTATAATATCTTCATTTAAACATCGTGATTACAAACATGACTTTAGTTGGATTTCAGTCATAAAAAGAACACATCTCTTCACCAGTGCAACATTCCCACCATCAATGCGTTAAGGCAGGGGTCCTCAAACTTTTTAAATAGGGGGCCAGTTCACTGTCCCTCAGAGAGTTGGAGGCCGGACTATAGTAAAAACAAAAACTACAAACAAATTCCTATGCACACTGCATATATCTTATTTTGAAGTGAAGAAACAAAATGGGAACAAATACAATATGTGGCCCGAGGGCCGCAGTTTGAAGACCACTGCTAGGGGATTTTTTTTCTCCATATGACATGATCTAGTGAGGCAGTTCTGTCTAGTAAAATGCTGTGATGATGAAAATGTCCATATTTACAGTATTCACTATATACATGTCAATAGACACATGTGGTTATTGTGAAATTGAAATGTTCATTGTGGCAAAGAACTAAATTTTTAATTAAAAGTCCTCATTGAAATAACTACACTGACAACTATGACAATGGTAGTGTGTGAGAGAAATAGAAGGTCTGTTTTGAATACAGGCAAGGGGTAGAGGAGAAGGGAGATGGAGGGCATCGGTGATAGGAGCATTGCACTGGTGAAGGGGGTTATCTTCTTTTTTTTTAATGCAATTAAAACAACTACAAACATGCTTGTAATCATGCTGCTTAAATAAAGATATTTATTAAAATAAAATTGATATAGCTGAGAGAAAAAATAAAAGTCCTCATTGTGAAACTTAATTTATGTGATATTGACTACAAGCAGGAAAACACAGGAAAAAAAAGAGAATAACAAGGTTAATAAATTATGAATCAGCAGAATGTTTAATTATGCTATTTCTTTATAAGCAATATATTCTTCGTTGACTATTCCATTATGAGCGCTATTTACTGCTTACCCCACTGTAAACTCTTCAGAAAGTCCTAAAACTACGATTTTTTCCCCCAAGTGCACTGGGAATTTTTTAAAAATACTGAGCTAATTAGTGTGTACAAATATGATAATTTATCCTTTTAGTTGGCTAACTTCATACTACAAAAAGAGAGATTTCCAAAAAAGAGTATAATTTTGGATTTGAATGTTCAGGTTTTTTGTGTTTTATTGAGAGAATTAAGAACCAAACCTAGGCCTTACATTTGCAAAGCTACAAGTGAGATGAATGGTGGCTTGGGAGCAAATTTTTTGTTGTTGTTTTTTATTGCTTTGCTAACTCAGGAGTACTCAATACTTTTTGGCCCATGTAGTAGTAAGAATGTATGTGATTAAATATGCAGTTCATACTTTCTTTAAAGTGATAGACAGATGGTTTTCTAAGAATTTCTGATAATTGTAATTTGGTTTATTTTGTCCCTGGCAGAGAGATTTCTCCAGCTCAGTACTTATGGGTAGTTGTTCCTCATGGTACCCAAATATCAGTGTCGGGAATGAGACCTGGACCACATGCATACAAAGCATATGCTCCAGCTTACTGAACTCTTTCTCTAGCCCAGGTGATTAATATTTTAGGGATGTCATTTTCTTTTTTGCTTTTTGGCCACATCCGGCAATGCTTAAGGGTCATTCCTGGCTGTGCATTCAGGGGTCATTCCTGGTGGAGCTTGGGGGACAATATGGGATACCAGAGAATCAAATGTGAGTCAGCCACATGCAAGGCAAAGAAGTTGAGATAAAGTATGCTGATTAAATGTTTTACTGAGTACCAAGTATACAAATTCTAATTGTTTTTCAAAAGACAGAACTAGTCTTGTGCTCACTTCAGCAGCACATATACTAAAATTGCAATGATACAGAGAAGATTAGCATGGTCTCTGCATAGGAAGACATGCAAATTCATGAAGCGTTTCATATTTAAAAAAATAAAAGAACTAGTCTTATAGGCAGAAGGAATTTGCAAATGTGTTCTGAATGATATACATGAATTTTAAGGAATATGTGATGAGTAGCAGTTTTCTCCGAGGAATGAATTATGGTTAAAGAATGTGTCATCCACATCTTTTCAACATTTATAAATATTTCTTCATATAATACTTGTTTGTAAATATAAGGGTATTACATTTCATAAGAGGTTCGAATATGTAGTCATTGTAAATATACTTTGAGAACCTAATTGTGTTTAAATTACCCGTGGGAGACCTTTATCCCATTACTGGAAACCTTATTTTCTCCATAAGACATATTAGGGGTGTTAATAATAGTACCTGCTTCTAGAGGTTCTTTAAGAGGAGGGTAGGATAGAAAATGCATGTAGTTTTTAGAAGAGAGCCTGGTAACTAGTTTATATATAGATCTTTGTTGCATTTAACATGCTTATTTTCCTGCATAACATCAAATTGAAGCCCTAGTTTGTATGAAGGATTGCACTTCCAGACAATCAGTTTATTTTACTGACTGCATGTCAATATATAACTGTCATTACAAATACAGTTTTCTCTTTCAAAAATGGTTGAAGAAAATTCTTACACTTAAGAAACCTCCTTGAATGAAATGCTACCTAATTTATTTTGGATGAACTAATTAAAATCTTAACAGACCATTTGGAAATACTTATGTGAGAAAAATATTCACACATAGTAAACTTAATATTGTGGGGAAATTCTACCTATATTTCTCTTTGCTCTACATGAGTAATAGTTCCATACCACCCAATACTGCTTTATTTATTTAGGCCATAAGTATGTTGACAAAATGTGGTGGTGATAATATTAGATAATATATAAAAACAAAATTTGGATAATATGGGGCCTCATCTGGCAATGCTCAGGAGTGGGGATCCACTAGGTCAGCTGTCTATAAGGCAAGTTCTCTTGCCCACTGTCCTTTTGCTTTGGCCTTTTCTATATCCCTTTGTTAATTTCTTTTTTTCTTTTTTTTTTCTTTTTTTT
>PVKC010005003.1:0-34260 GCA_004027635.1 Crocidura indochinensis | reverse complement strand
GTTTTTAAACAAAAAAAAAAAAAAAAGAAAAAAGAAAAAAAAAGTGGGGTGCAAATACACTGATGGCTGTCACATGACTCGCTCTGCACTTCTTTGCAAAGTGGCTGGAGAGTGGGCGGAACGACAGATAGTTAAACCCTGGGTGCACAAATGTAATTTCCAAAGACGGTGATTCTGGGCAGCTTCCAATTCCGTCGGGCAGATTTAGACAGAAGAAATCCATGGCTAAGAAAAGCCAAGTGTCTTAAAATAGCAGGAATTGGAGTAAGATCATTTAAATCATCCCCATTAACTGCAGAGAGGCCTGGAGACAGAGCCAGAAGAGTCACACCCAGAATTGGAAGGTGGGATGAAAGCTGGGGTCGCCGGGGAACCCCAAGGGAAACACCTGGAGTTGCATTTGACTTCTCACTATGGGTGGGAGCTGGGAGGTGGAAGGAGATAAGGTCAATCCCCTTGATAACCCCTTTTCCAAGGAGAAGCATGAAACAAGGAGACAGGCTTGGTTGTCTGCTGAAGGAAGTGTGTGACTTCACCAGGTTCCAGGCAGTGGGCCAAGTGGTGTCTTGTGATACAGTTTGCAATTCCTCGAGGTTGCAGGCTCGAAGCATGTTTTCAAGTTGATCCCATGGGCAGGATTCTGTCACTTTCTCCTGCTAAGCAACTCCCATGTGCATTTCCCTCCACATGGTACCGCAATCTTCCCATGAAACACAATCTATGAATTGCCTTTCTTCATCTTTTGGGGCTGTAGGACTGACTTTCCCCTCAATGCAGCCATTAAGAAAGTGTTCATTCATACTAATAGCTTCCATTTCAGCTGCTTGTGAGTAATAGGAGAGAGAATGTCTGACTAAAGGAGTAACTCACGCAGATTTAAAAATAAGTGGAAACATTTTTTTTTTTAAATGTGGCCGCGGGGGAAGGCAAAGCAGGGCATGACATAATTTTCAAATCACATTTCACGGTTTTCTCATCATTTAAAAGTGGAGCTTTTCTCATTTAACAGAGATGTTGTAGCATGCACCACATGAGTCTTCAAAGTGCTTCTTTCTCGCCAAACCTTTGGGGCTACCCGGTGATATTGCCAGAGAGATGCTGGCCACCCATCTCCCTGACTTGATGATTTCCCGTAAGCAATTTTCCTTATGATGTACATACTCAAAAACCCTAGCTTTGTGAAAGGAGGCCAGATGTGATATTTTAGGGATGATCTCAAAGAAAAGCCCAGCTTACTGCTGTTTCTCAAGTACCTCCACATATTTCCTGGAGGGCTTAGAGGTAGTGTTGGAGACTGGAGCAATTTAGGTATTGCAAATGCCCTGTGCCCACTCTTAACAAATGAGACTGCACAGCTCTCAGGAAGTGGTGGCACCATGTTTTCCTGGTGGTGAGAGCTGTGGGATCTAGGTTTAGGCAATCGATCAAAAACGTCGTACTTTTCCTTCCACAGGCTGTTTTATCCTCCTCTGGTTACCAAAAGGGCCCTTGCACCCATGCTAATAAAAATCCACAGGGAGTGAAGGAAGGAGAGGGAGCTTTGTTTCTTTAAGATCCCAAGCTATGTCCTGTGTCTTCAACTTGCCCCAATTTTACTGCATCTCAAATTCATACTGATAAGCGTTGGGAAGTGAGTAGGGGGAGGAGACAATAGTAAGAAGAAGAGAAAGGCCAGAGCGATAGAACAGCAATAGGGATTTGGCCTTGCAAACGCCTGACCCATGACAGACCTGGTTGGATTCCCGACATCCCATATGGTCTTCCTACTCATGAGCGATTTCTGAGCACATAACCAGGAGTAACCCCTGAGTGTCACCAGGTGTGGCCCAAAAACCAAAACCAAAAAAAAAAAAAAAAAAAAAAAGAGAGAGAAGGAGAACAAGGAAGAGAAGGAGGAAGAGGAAGTACCCTCTTAAGCTGATATAGAAATAAAGTAGTGACATAAGAGCAAATTCTATTCTTCCTATTGACTAACACCAGCCTAGGTGAGTTTGTGCAAGATCTTTATGAGTTTGCTGGACTGCCCTAAATAAGGACTTCAAGATAGGTGCTTACATAACAGAAACAGAATTCTAAACTACCTAGGGGTTTTGGACACTGCCTGAATCAGTTAGAAAGCAGAGTTCTTTCTGTCAAATATAAGGGAAAGTTTGTCACATCACCCTGTCTGCAGGGGTTTTGCAGCCAGTTCTGATCTTTTGCCTTACAGGAAGCACCACTCCAACGTCTGCCTGTATTGTCGCATGATCTTTTATCCCGGTTGCATGGGTCCCAGGCTCCCTTTTCAATAAGCATAACTGCCATATTGGATTAGGGGTCCCCTGGTATGACTTTTCTTTGGCTTGGTTAAATCTGCGAAGACCCTCTTTCTAAACAAAGCCCACTTCTAGGGTACTGAAAGGTAGAATAGTCATGAATCTTTGGTGTTTTGTTTTGTTTTTTTTTGTGCACACCCAGTGTCACACAGAGATTACTTTTGGCTTTGTGTTCAGAAATTTCTCCTGGCAACTTCGGGGGACCATAAAGATGCTGGGGATCGAACCTGGGTCAGCAGTATGCAAGACAAAAGCCCTATCCATTGTGCTATTGCTCCAGCCCCGAAAACAGTCATACATGTTTGGGAATTATACATAATTTAACCCATGTTTAATTGTCTTTCTACTGCCCATGCCTGGATGATCCTCTAGCATTGGCTTTGCTCTAACTTCGCTGCTGTTACTGCCACTTCTGTGGTGAGCTCATAGTTGTGTTTGGCATTCTCTGAGCTTGTTCCCTGCAAGTACTGTTTCCTTTTCCACTGGCTTTGACGTCCCTGTGTTTCTCTATGAAGGACCATTTCTGTGATTTCTTACTTGATCAAACTTTTGAAGGCCCAGACCTCTTTCCTATAGACAGAAGCCAGGAAGACCCTTACTGCCCTGCTTTGTCACTATCAACGATGAAGTCAGTAAGTCAGTGTCCTACCCTGGATCTGAACTTACTTCCCATATCTTTTTTTTTTTTTAATCTCTGACTTTCCACAATTTAGGTTTATGTTTATTAGTGACCATGAGACTCTGGACTTAGCCCATATGCCTTCCATGTTGGTGAGTTCTCATGTCTACTTGGGTCACCTGTGCCTAATGTCTCTTTAAATTTGGTTTAAAAATTTTTATTGTATATTATTATTACACTATCTTTTATTTTTCTTGTATTCTACAAATGAAGGAGATTATTCTATGTCTATCTCTCTCCCTCTGACTCATTTCACTCAGCATAATAATTACTCTAGATAAAAAATGGGTGCTAAAAGGGCATAAAATGATATGCATGGTACCTCTTCATTAATAATAGTGTGAACCATAGTGTTAAAAAGGAAAGAGTGAAAGAAAGAGAGAAAGAGAGATGTAAAATGCCTGCCCCCAAAGCAGGCAAGGTTGGGTGTGTGTAGGAGGGAAACTCGGGACATCGATGGTGGGAAAAATGGACTGGTGAAGGATGATGTACATTCTATGACAGAAACTCAATCGTGAATAATTTTGTAACCACAGTGCTTAAATAAATTAATTATAATAACTTTTTATTGAATAACTGTGAATTTCAAAATTACTTATGCCTGAGCTTCAAGGGTACAATGTTCTGGCACAAACTCCTTTATCAGTGTCCATTTCCCTCCATAATTGTCCCTAGTTTCTCATCCAGTCTCTAGCCTGCTTCTTTGGCAGGTACTTTTTTTTTTCTTATTTTCTTCTCCCCACTTTTAGACAAAGTGGTTTACATAATTGTTACTGACAGGGTATCATGCATTTCACTTTATCCTAAAACCCAGCCCCCATCCAGAGTGAACACTTCCCCCTAGCACTGTTATAAAAACCCTGTCCCTATTCTATCCCATGCCTAATCTTTACCCCTCCCACCACACGTACCCCAAGTAGCAAGTTTCCTACTAAGGACCAATTTCCTTTTCATTACTTATTTCCCTCCTATAAGCATGTTCTTCTGACTCCTTGGCATCATTTTAACCAGGTAAATAGATTATTTTTTGCTTTTTGGGCCATACCCAATTACACTCAGGTGTTGCTCCTAGCTAGGTGTTCAGTTCCTGGCTTGGGGGACCATATGGGACCCTTGGGCATTGAACTCAGTTGACCTAGGTTAGCATGTGCAAGGCAAACATAAGGCAAAAGCCCTTCCACTTGTGCCACCACTCTGGCCCCTAAACCAGGTAAATAGATCTTAACTTGCAAGTAACTGAGCTCTGGTTACTGTTCCCTACTTACCCAAGTAGTAAAATTTGGGTAATTTTACCCAAGTAGTAAAATTTGAAAGCAAAACTTTCACGGTTTTGCTTAGAGACATACCAAGCACTACTTCTAATACTATTAGGAGCGTTGGGGTACTGGCGATCAAAGCAGGGACACCTACATGCAAGGTGCATGGTCCAATCCTTCTTGAGTCATCAACCCATACCTATAATGTTATTCTCTAGTGGTGGGAAGTTGTCTTGCCTTCTTCACAGGATCATTAGTTGAAAGAGAGCATGCTGTAATCCATGAGTTGTTTCACCGATACCAGATGCTACTATAATTAGAGCTGATGAAATCGCACGCAACATAGGTAGACACTGCACACACTCATGTGCTGCTGAAGATTAGGGACATGTTCGAAGACATTCATCCTTAGGTGGTTTTGTCCTTGAATCAGTGTCACAGAAAACTCAGTCAAAGAAAGGATGGCCTCTCTGTTCTATTTAGAGATGACAGTCCTGGATGTGATCAGGACTTGAGAGAAATGTTATAATGTGACACATGAACATATTCTTGCAAATATCTGATCTCACAGTAGCTGGTTTGTGTTGGGGCAGGTCCATCTCACGAAGGAAGTGACACAGATGAGCTGTCGGGAAGATGCAGAGGAAGTAAATGATTAAGGCCAGACTCAAAATCCATTGCTCTTTCTACCATTCTAGGAGTGACAAACATGGAGATAAGCCCCTGTGTTCTCTTTCTGATTGATGGTCATCACTTGCTTTGAATTCATGTCCAGCCCTCATTTTCTGGGTAATAACCTGACTCAATAGAGTCCTATGGCTAGGATATGAGATTCCTCCTGCTGGAGGCTTGAGCTACAGGACTCCCAAAAGAACTGTGTTAAAGTCTGTGATTCTTTCAGGTCAGGTCTCCTCCAACCTCCTTCTCTTTTATAAAGTCAACTCTGAGTGGTGGTCTAAAATTTTTCCTCCCTCCATGACCTTCTTTGCTTTTCTTTTCATGGTCATTTAGCTCAATACATGTCTTGATCAAGTCCAATTCTGCTTTATTATCTCCTTTTCAGAGAAACTGAATGAATGTGCCAGTTTTCTCCCTTCCCTCTATGAAATGGTGAGTTCTAATGTCAGTTCATTATTTGTGGCGTAACTTTCATGTATTAAATGTTCTCTAGGCTTGCTGAAGGGGAGGAAAAGAGAAAAATCAAAGACAAAATAGGAAAAAAGGAAATGGGATGGTTTAACAGCAATTAGGTGCATTGCCTCCAAGTCAAGACCACCACTAACGACATAGTAGTGATGTATAGGAGAGTGATATCATTAAAAGCCATCTAGATTGGAAGCTTGACGTATTCTGGGGATCAGAAGAGATAAAAAAATAGACCCAGGGCTTTGAAGATGGACACACATGTCAAGGAAAATAAGAAATCTAAACATTGGTCTGTGAAAGATATGTAGAATCTCTATTTGTATCAGAAATGAGGAGGCATTTTAGATGAAGGAAAGAGGTATTTCCCAGGTATTTGAGGAGTTAATATTCCTCTCTGAAACCCAGTTTTCTCATGGGTAATATGGAAGATACATAAGATACATAAGCAAAATTGCTTGACATGGCAACACAGGGCACTGTGTGCTGATCTACAGGAGATCTTCCAAATAGGTTTTAGTTCATAGCCTGGTGAATACAGATGAGCTCAGTAGTGCCAATGCATATCATTTATAGGATTGAAAGTAACTGGTAAATATGAGAATAACTATTTTTTCATGTTGCTTTGGGCACTCTCCAACTTGATTCCCCTATTTTCTTTTTAGATGATTACATGTGGAAAATCTCTCTAAAGGAAACTTTGATCCTTTATTCACACTTATCAGAATACATTGCAGCCTATGTTCAGGAATAATTTGTTACATTAGTTCAAGATCATCTTGAGAAAGTAGAAAATATTTTAAATAGAATGACTAACCTAGCTTCCTGACCTGCATCTTTCAGTTCCAATAAGATGTTTTCAAACTTCTTTTGATTTGATATTAAGAAATATAACATATAGGAACCTAAGTGATAGCACAGAGGTAGGGCGTTTGTCTTGCAAGTGGCTGATCTAGGCCGGACCTTGGTTTGATTCCTGATGTCCCATGTGGCCCCCCAAGCCAGGAGTGATTTCTAAGTGCATAGCCAGGAGTAATCCGTGAAGTGTCACAGGCTGTGGCTCAAAAAAGAAAAGAAAAGAAATATATCTTATATCACAAGACACATACTCTTGAAAACAGAAAGCCTAACTACAGACAATAGAGCACTTGAGTATCTCTCTCTTTCATATTATTTTTGTCCATTTCATTGTCTTTGAATTTGCTTTACCATACACAACAAACCAATTTTTTTTTTGGTTTTTGGGTCACACCCGGCAGTGCTCAGGGGTTACTCCTGGCTCCATGCTCAGAAATTGCTCCTGGCAGGCACGGGGAACCATATGGGGCACCGGGATTCGAACCGATAACCTTTTGCATGAAAGGCAAAGGCCTTACCTCCATGCTATCTCCCGAGCCCACAACAAACCAATTTATGACCACTTGTGGACTATGCAAACATGCAGCTTGCAAGAGTGGCTCAAGGAAAGAACATCCATTGATCTGTCCTAAGCAACAGAAATCTAGAGTCAAAAGTGAGCTGATCAAGTAAAGGAAAACTTACTGGCTGGCTGATTCTGCCCTTCACTCCTATGCCTGGAATCAGGAATTTACTTTGTTTCTTGGATGCCAGTTGAAGTACTTGATGCTGGTTTGAAACCTGAGAACAATACCCTCTTCTGTACTTCATTTCTCCTACTTTAATGTATTGCTCCTAAACACCCTGTCATAAGATTGTGCCTCCACTGTGTGTATCAACCTATCAACAGAATTATGGATGGCCATGCTCTGTTGACTTTCTGTTTTCTGGGACTTCCTGCTAAGTCTGTGATAGATATCTAGGCTACTCTCTCAGGTCCCTCTGCAACTAATCTTGAGGCCAATGCACCCCAGTTCTAAGTGGGCAAAGCAACAGGACAGTAGAGAGCATCTGAATTGGAAAGTAAGGAAGAGATGAATACCAAAGAAAAGTTTTGGAAGAGAAATGAAGAGGGGGTGGTTGATGAACCCCACAGACCTCAGTCTCAAGTCTAGCTCTAAACTTTGCTTTCTGCACCTATAAATTTGGAATCATTATTACCACCTAATCAACAGGGCTGTAGCAGGGATAAAGTGAGAGCGTAGTTGATGCAGTGAGCAATTTGATCTTGCAATTTTGCTTGCAGCTAAGTTTGATATTAATTGACTTCAGAGCTCTTATACTTAGCCACAGTCAGCCTTGAACAGATTCTGGCTTTCTCTTTCTTCCTTAGTATTTTCACTTTGTTCACCCCTATTCTCCACCAAAAGGAAACTCTGCTAATTATTGCAGCTAATGCAGCAGGCGCTAACCACCTTGAGAGCTTTCCTAGTCTACTGATGTTGGTATTTTAAGAGCAAAGTAAGCCTAAACGTCTTAGTACCATAATTAGACAAATTGCTACTAATTGAGTCTCAGGCATTATGATAAAGGTGGAGAGTAATTTTTAAGCTAGGAGAGGCTTACTGCTATCTCTCCATAGGTTGTAATTGGGGTAGATTTAGGTTTAGAAGTAGGCACCCCAACTTAGAGCATTTATATCCTTAGACTTGACCTTAGTGAGACATAAAGCATCATTAAATTGCATTTTGGCTTTGCTCAAAGATCAGGAGTGTTTTTTTCTAATACTTAGAGAAAATTCAATAAAGTTAACAGCCTTTCCACCACAAAACACTTGCATATATTCCTATTATTTCACTTAATTACTCTAATTATTAATTCATTTACATCCCAAAGACTCCCCTTTATTAAAATTTACCACACAGTATTTCTTTTTCTTAAAGTACTATATGTGGAAATTATGAGTAAGACATGTGTAATTTTAAAATGAACTAGGTACTTGTATATCACACTTTGCTGTTTACACCTCTCCTAAGATGGTGTATATGTGTGTATTTGTGTGTGATGTGTATATACATATATTTTTATATATGTATATATAATTTGGATGTGTTTATATTATTCAGACATATGCATATAAATATTCATAAGGTAATTCATACATAAATGAATAATTTAAGTTCCTTGCATCATCCTATCTGTTTATAGAACTCCCTTTTTTGTGCCACTTGAGTATCACCTCATAAAGTTTTTCTTAAACACCTTCTCCCAGTTAGCATTCTGAAGATGCCCCCTGTAATGGATAAAGTTTATGAAGTTACATTAGTTGCCTTATTGATGTATAATAGTTTATCAAAAGCATCCCTTAGTGGCTTAGAGAAATGTAAATATCTTATGATTCTGAAAGTCAGAACTGGACACATTTAAGTGTCAGGGGACTGTGTTTCTTCTGGAAATTTCGAGGGAAGAATCCATATTCTTGATTTTCCAGATTTAATGGTCTGCATTCTTTGATCTGTAGTTTTTTCTTCACCTAGATTCAAGCGCTAGAGCATTTTCCAGATTCTTACTGATTCGACTCATATCATCATATTTCCTCTGACTAACCCTATAGTAGTTGCTTTTCTTTGTAAGAACCTGTGATGACATTGAATTCACTTGGAGAATACAGGAAAATCTCTCCAAGAATTTGTTTTTAATCATATTTTCAATGTTTCTTTTGCAACATGAGTTAAAAAGTTCTGAGTATTTGGAGAAGGCCATTACTGGAGGGCCATAGTAATTTTAGTGCATATATTAAAGAAATTAAATACTATCATGTAGTATTTTTTTGTATGTCAAACTACTCCCCAGGATGAAAAGAATGAAACACTTATGCACATAACTATGATTGGTCTTATACTTTCTGGTGCTGTGCTTACGATGGTTTAACTGTAGCTCCACCCCTGGGTACAGCTTTGGGAACCGGATATTACGTTTACTTTACCTCCAAGACCCTGCCCATTTCCTGGGAGGGGTCTTGGAAGGGTATATAGAATTGAGGTCTTTGGCCTTTGGGGGTCTCTTTTGCCTTTTGGATTCTTGCCAGCATGTAGGTCGGAGGTGACATGTATAAAAGAAGATGCAGGTTAGCTAATGGCGTAGTTGGTTAGCAGCCACATCTGATGGCTAGAGCTGAATTAAGATGTCATCTCTCATGAAGCCTGTGTGAGTGAGTTCAATACCCACCGCTCTCATGAACCTCCAGACCCTATGGTTAGTGAGGGATGAAGCCACATGGACTGGGATGGCGAACAAAGGCCTTCATCTCCATCCAAGTCCATGCTAAGGCCTGTTTTTCAACAGTTTAACCATTTAAAATGTCACATAGAGAACTTCATGTGAGGAATATAGGAGAGTATTATATTTCATGGTTAAAATATCTCAAAAATGTAATGGAGATGGATAGAAATAGCTCCAAAGAGGCCAAGTCATGATCTAAAGTGAGAGAGTAGGTGGTTAGTATGTGCAGGACCTTTAACTCTATACTGGCACAATATTGCTCCCAAAATACCACTAGACATAGTTCTGGTGGTCCCATCAGCCACTTCAATAGTAACCCTTATTTTTAAAATTTCACTTAAGTATTAACAGTTCATACCCCATGATCCAGAAAGTCCGGTTTTGGTATCTATCTCAAGAAGACAAAAACACAAATTCAAAAAGATATTCATAAGTTTATTGCAGAAGTCTCAGAAACAGCCGAGCTATGGAAATAATGCAAATGTCTAGCAATAGGTGAGTGGATAGAGAATTTTGGGGTCTATAGACACAAGAGAATACTAATAATCATTACAATTAATTTTCTACTATGTGCATAGAACTGGAGGGGATCAAACTAAATGAAATGTCAAAAGGGAAAAGATAAATACCAGACGATACCACTTATTTGGGGCATATAAAGAAACTAAGAAAGGGAACATGTCATATCCAATAAATATAGATCTTTAGATTCTAACTATAGACTGAGGTTTCCAAGCTGGAGTAATAAGTTGGGAGGGTCAAAAGATCTTTGGTGAAAGAATATTAGCATTTTATTAACATTTTCATAGTGGATCTGGCCTGGTAACATTGTATCCTAAATATATATATAAACATACACATTAAAGCCCTGCTACCATAATAAAAATATAAATAAAGATCTGTATTATGGATCAAATAATATGACACAGGTCTGTGAGGACCTGTATGTTCTCTCCTCAGCACCTCTGGGCCTAGTTCTAGTGATTTTGAGCACTGCAAGATCTGAAAGCTAGACTTCCAAGTAAATTATCCAGGAATGGTTCTGGGACCTCTCCCATTCCCAGCACCACAAAAATAAAGTGAAAATATAAATAAATAAATAAAGTGAAAATATAACAACAATAACATAAGCATTATAGTCTGGTTCTTGGGCTTTATCCAAAAAGGTATTATTCCCATTTAAAAAATAATTAAAATCTCTGTGTTTAAAACAACCCACTATTTTTTTAAATAGTTACTTTAAGCATCATGGTTACAAAATTGTCC
Organism: Crocidura indochinensis; assembly: GCA_004027635.1. Classification (NCBI taxonomy): domain Eukaryota; kingdom Metazoa; phylum Chordata; class Mammalia; order Eulipotyphla; family Soricidae; genus Crocidura; species Crocidura indochinensis. Next base: position 23,482 of record PVKC010005003.1, on the reverse strand, counting down.
ATAATGGATTTTCAGTCATAGAATGCCTATCACCCTTCATCAATGCATCTTCCCATCCCCTCCTGTCTCTGGGGCAGGCATTTTGCCTATATCTATTTTTGACACTATGGTTTGCTCTACTGTTAAAGAAGGGTGCCATAAATGCCTTTTTATCTCCTTTCAGCACTCAAATCTTGTTCATAGTGATAAGTTCCAACTCTCATTGTCATAGTGATCTCTTTTCTACCCAAACTGCATTCACTCTTTTTTTTTTTTTTTTGTGGCAAGCTTCCTACCCTGGTCTTCCAACCCTCATCTTTATTGCATCTGGATGTTATTACTCTACTGTCTTTCATTTTTCTTAAATCCCATGAGTGAGATTATTCTATGTAAAATTTCCCATTCTTTATCAAATCTCTGATTTAATCAATGTTTTATTGAGTACTGCACATTGCATTTAAGCATGCAGTTGGACCCTAACGCTGACCAAAATACCATATCAGTGCCCCTTTTAGCTTTTTTTCAGTAGAAGATAGAAAAAGTAAGAGAATTATTCAAACAATGTTTAACAATGTTTAATAGTGTGGGAAAGGACTTTTGTCCAATTATACCCAAGTTTCAGAGTAGGAACTGTTCCTGTCATGAACTCCTGGGTGTGAGGGACTATTACCACAGTTAGGAGCTGAAGTCATGAATGCCTGAAGCTATTAACAAGAAAAGGGACACAATGACATCTTGTGTATTCCAGATAAAAGGCAGCAAATAATTGTAAGATTCTAAAGAAGCCATCAAGATCAAGGAGAATTGCTGCTACAACTTCCTCCTTCAGGTAGTATGTGGTATGCCCTACAATGCAACCCATGGTTTGTAGATACTGGTTTGGCCTCAACAAGAGTTCCTATTGCAATTGGTCATACTTAGCAAGATAAACTCATTGAATGAATAAATATAGGAGAATATTAAGAGTGACTCTGAGAATTTTATTTATTTTTTGGTCTTTGGGTCATACCTGGCAGTGCTCAGCGGTTACTCCTGGCTCTGTGCTCAGAAATTGCTCCTGGCAGGCTTGGGGGACTATATGGGATGCTGGGATTAGAACCACTGACCCTCTGCATGCAAGGCAAACACCTTACCTCCATGCTATCTCTCCGGGCCCCGACTCTGAAAATTCTAACAGGAATTATTTTCCTGATCCTACTTCTCTGCATTTTGTAGTAGTGACTCTCATTTTTGTTTCTTCTACTTCTAGTCCCATTTTCTTCCCCTTCCCACGTCTGTTCTTTAGCCCAAAGGAGCCTCCATTAAACACAGTGTCAGGGAGGCAGTGCTCCATTTTCTCTTATCTTTTTTTTTACTGCTATTTTTATGATCTTCACTCTAGTCTCTGATTCCCTCAGGACTTCTCTTCAGATACTGGAAAGCCTGTTTTGAGGTTTGAAAAGAAGTGAATAACTGCTTCCTGCTTTTTAAATGTCTGCTTTAACAATCTTACTTTTCCTGAAGGCCAAGTCGATGCCTCCAACGAATTGAAAAGTCACACTAGCACCAGATTCTGGGAAGAGAAATGCACAAGACTTGATATTTTGAGAGACTATCCTGCATTTAGTATTAGGACAGGGCGAACTCAGGATGAACAGGGACTGATCATCCATCAAAAGCCTCGAGGCTTACAGGAAGTTGAAGACAGATGGACTTTGTTATGAGGGAGTACAGAGCATCCTGTACTATGTGGTCCTTGAGGTCCATAGCAGGAGGACATCAGATTAGATCAGATTTCAGTTTTGGAACAGCAACTTGGCCACACGGAGGGGGAATCGATTAGAAGGACTAAAAACTAAGAACAAAAATGGAAGTTAGCCTGGGAATGTAGGATTGAAGACTTCATGGCAGCTCATACTAAGATGAAGTTGGAATGAGATGGTCAGGAATCATATTTAGGAGGTCTTGCTTAAATAATATGGTAGCTGATTGAATTTGGGGATTGAGGAAGATAAGACAATAAGAACAGTGCCTGGTGTGAACAAGTGATCTTTCTAGCCCAGTGAAATGAGGAACATGGAGGACAAAGTTCAAGCAAATATTGGGGAAAGGGAGAGAAAACAATGAATTCAGCCTGAGGTAGGTCATGTGTGTGCACCCAAATGGATAAATTAAATAGGTGATTGGATCTAAGGTTTGGGGCTCAAGAAACAATGTTTGGGCTAGAAATATCAATTTAGCATTCTTTAAGGTAGAAATGAGAACTAAAATAAAGGGGATGGCTTAGAATACCTGGGAATTTTTTTGAAAAGTACTAAAGATCTTAGAAATATTGACATCTTAATGGTGGAGAAGGAAACAAGAGCCAGTGTAGGAGATAAATAATTATAGGCTGAGTACAGTGCCAGCAGAGTCAGATGTCATCTACACTACGGGAAAAGGCTTGCTGCTTTCTGTTTGTTTTTAAACGTCTTACAAATAATATAAACATTGCGGAAAGGTCAGAAGACCATGTGCCACCTTAGCACCAAGAACATATACTGGGACATTCAGGAGTTGAGGTCATAGAACTGATCACTGTGATTAGAAAGCTGAAGGAAACTTTAAGAAAACAGGAGCAGTGAACTAGGTGATGTTTCCAGAAGGTGTGGTGAAGAACCAGAGGTGAGTGAGAAGGAAGAAAGCAGAAAAGGAGTTTGAAGAGTTAAAAGAGATGCAACAAATACTTTAAAGTATGTTGAGAAATACACTGGAAAACATTTCTGGGTTAAAATGTTCTCAGATTATACTTTTCCTTTATTAAATATACAAAGTAATTTGATTAATGAATACATTATATGGGTAAGTGGAAATCAAACAGATTTCATGCCTAGGAGAGCCAGAAAATATAATGAAGGCAAATACTTGAGTTGAAATATCTACTCTGACAACTTTTTAAAATTTGTTTTGTTTTGAGAGCCATACTGGTAATGTTTAGAGGTTACTCTTGGATTTGTACTTAGAAATTACTTCAGATGATGCTTGGGGAGAACATATGGGGTGCTAGTGATCAAACTCTGGATGGCAGCATGCAACCCAGTGCTCTCCCCAGCTCCCTCTAGGGCAACTTTTAGATCATAACCATCTCCCCACTTCCTTCACACACAAGACAGACTGTCTGCCTTCTGGGGGTTGATGCTAAATAGGCGTACCTCACCCTGTACCCCAACCCTTCTCAGCCACTGCAGTCTGCTGTTCCCATACCCATTATCTCTTCCTTCTTTCATTCAACACCAAATGACAATTACATAATAATCAAGTTGTTTTGCTCCTTGTCACAACTGAGTTATATCTGATATCACCCCCTATGTCACATCATTATCTCTGATTAAACCATCATTAATTTATTTACCAAAGCATCTCTCAGAGGGCTAGATTTTAAAGTAGTAGAAGTTTATGGTTGGTGGATCTTTATATTTTAACTTTGTTGTCCCTACGGAAATTTTTGTATAGTTCTGGTCAAAGTTGCAAAGATTCTTTGAGTAAAAATAGATGAAGCAGAGGGCCGGAGTGATAGCACAGTGATAAGGCATTTGCCTTGCATGCAGCCAACACAGGGCAAACCTTGGTTCAAATCCCGACATCCCATATGGACCCCTGAACCTACCAGGAGTTACATCAAAGCGCAGAGCTGAGTGCTACCGAGTGTGACCCCAAAACAAAACAAAACAAAACAAACAAATAGATTGAGCAATCTGTAAATCCTGGAACCACTTGCTTTGCACTCAACCAATCTAGGTTTTATGCTCAATATCCATATGGTCCCTGGAGCTCCACCAGGAATTATCTCTGAGCTTAGAACCAAGAGTAAGCCTTAAACACAGATAGGTGTCCCCCAAAACAAAACAAAACAAAAAAACTCTAAGTCCTCATCGATTCCCTAAGTATTCATAATTTAAAGTAAATATAAGCGACTGCTACTTAAACCCTATGTACACTCAGAAATTTCACTGTCTTTTCCAGATACTGTTCCTATCACATGTCATATGTGGCTGATATTGCCACTGAGTTAGGACACAGTTTCCATTTGTATCTTAAATATTAGTCCAATATAAAACCGTTTTCAAAGCTTTTAGCAAAAATACAAATCCAATTATATTAGATTAATGTCAATAATAAACTGTGAACAAAATGTAGTGAGGTAACTCTTTGATGCCATTGGAAAACAACCTCAAATAGGCAGCAACCTCAGAAGTGAAAAGCATGAAAGCAACCAATCACCAATACTTCCATACTTCTTAAGCTGAGAGCAATATCTGTTTTTCCTGATACAAGGTAGCTAGACTCAATTTAGAAAATGTTTGTTCCTTCTGTAGTTCTCTAAACATGTTTATATAGGACACATATTGCTCCTTCTTTTTCATATTGACACAATTTGACACCATCTGAGATTAGATATGTCTGTGGGAACAGTATTTTGACAACAAATTCAGTATCCTAAATAGAGTAAGTACTTTTTTAAAAAAAGTTTCTCAGCAGGGAGTGTGGGAAGAGGGAGATGGGAGCATTGGTGATGGGAATGTTGCACTGGTGAAGGGGGTGTTATTTTGATAACTGAAGCCCAACAACAGTCTGTTTGTTGTCATGGTGTTTAAATAAAGTTAATAAAAATAAATATTCAAAGAAAGTTTCTCAAGGAGGGTACCTATCTTTACTAAATTGTCAGATATTGTTATACATGATATTATCTTACCACCTTTACATATATATAAGATCTACATTATCTATAGGATATCCTTTCTTTTATTCTTGATATCTGTAATGTAGTACTCTAGCCAAGACAATAAGTAGCTGAAAAGAAATAAAGTTATCCTGATGATGAGTAACAGAAAAGGAGTACATGAAAGCATGAGGAAACTTAGAGGCAATCTCTATATAAATTATCTTATTTTGATGATGTTTTATGATCCAAAATATTTATGTTGAAACACATAAAATTGTATACATTAAGGGACACATGAAGTATATTTATTTTTTGTTAGAAGATTTTACCCGAAACATTAGAAATGGAGTAAAATGGTCTTTACTTGCAGAATCCTAGCAGCTTATATAGAAATGCTAAATATCCTATAAAATAGTGACATTAATATTTTAAAATATTTAAATTTGTCAAGGCCACAAATACATGATCAATATTATAATTTAGTTGTATTCCTAGAAATTAACTCAAAGAATAGGAAAATAAGACTTGTGGGGTTTCCCTAACAGTGATCAAGGGCCTTGAAGGATATTTTCAGTGTTAGTTGACCCCAAAATAAGGATCTGCCAGTTCTGTATTGCTGGAATTCATGAGGGCTCTGGAGGCACACTTGGTGGTGGGGATTTGTTAATGCAAAGCATGTGCTTCAGTACTTTCAAATATCTCCTAAGATCCAAGAATTAAAATTTAGCGGAAATGGGTGTGGCTCAGTAATAGAGCATTTACATTTAAGACTCTGATTTTGATCCCCTAATATCAAAAATTACATTATAATTTCTAGAAATAGAATTTAAAATCCATAAAATATACTATCAATGAATTTAACAGAATCCAATGAAAATACCACATTGAGCACTGTAAAAGACAGAGAGAATTTAAAGAAGACACAAAAAGCATGAAAGGACATACCATATTCATAGATAAGATGTTTCATTGGGGGGCCGGGCTGTGGCGCTGGAGATAAGGTGCCTGCGCTAACCTAGGACGGACCGCGGTTGGATCCCCCGGTTCCCCATATGGTCCCCCGTGCCTGCCTGAAGCGACTTCTGAGCGAATAGCCAGGAGTAACCCCTGAGCGTCACTGGGTGTGGCCCCCCCCAAAAAAGATGTTTCATTGGTCTAGATATGTCATTTGTCTTTATATTTCTCTGTAGATTCAGTATAGTCTCAGTTAAAATAACAAGAGGGATTTTGTGAACATTTAGGAAATTATTCTAAAACTTATCTGAATATCCTCTCACATCAGTGAAAATGGTACATATTAATAATAATGGGAATAATCTGTGCTGGTGGGGATGTGGTGAAAAAGGAACTCTCATTCATTGCTGGTGAGAATGTTGTCTAGTTCAATTACTGTGGGAAATGGTAGAGAGAGTTCTCAGTAAAATTAGAATTGAGTTTCCATATGACCTAGAAATTCTACTTTTGAGTATCTATCCCCAAGTCTTAAAAACATTTATTCAGAAAGTACATATGCACACCATTATTCATTGCTGCAATGAGTACAATAGTTAAGATTTGAAATAGATCTAGGTGTCCAATCACATATACATGGATGTGTATATATACAATGAAAGACTATGCACCTGCAAGGAATGATAAAATCATGCAATTTTCTGCAACCTGTTTGGAACTGGAAAATAGCATGTTGAGTAAAGTAAGCCAGAAGAAGGACAAACACAGGGTGATCTCATTTATCTGTGACATATAAAAACACTGGATGAAGAAATGTAATGTAGTAAATGGGGGAAATCTCTTGACCTTAGATCTGTTTTATTTTATTTTATTTTATTTTATTGGTTTTTGGGTCACACCTGGCAGCGCTCAGGGGTTACTCCTGGCTCTATGCTTAGAAATCACTCCTGGGGGCCCTGGAGATAGCATGGAGGTAAGGCGTTTGCCTTTCATGCAAAAGGTCATCGGTTCGAATCCTGGTGCCCCATATGGTCCCCCGTGCCTGCCAGGAGCAATTTCTGAGCATGGAGCCAGGAGTAATCCCTGAGCACTGCCGGGTGTGACCCAAAACCCAAAAAAAAAAAAAAAAAAAAAGAAATCACTCCTGGCAGGCTCGGGGGACTATATGGGATGCCAGGATTCAAATCGCAGTCCTTGTGCATGCAAGGCAAATGCCTTACCTCCATGCCATCTCTCTGATCCAGACCCCTAGATCTCTTGACCCCAAAGTCTAGAAAAGAAGGGCAGAGAAGAAAATAAATCAAGGAGTAAAGAATATAAGAAAGGAAAGTGGCAAAGGAATAGGGGTTGAAGCTCTGTTTTTATATATTTCTGTGTTGTGGAAGAGTGGCACAGCTCTACATTCAAAGCACAGACTCAACATCACTAAAAACATATGCTCTAAGCTGTAACAACTAAACTTTATGATGTAACTTCCAAAGTAGCAGGCAGGGAAGTGCAGAAGGGGATGAGGAATGGTGGAATATGGGAGTACTGGTGATGGGAGTTGACACTTGGTGGTGTGATTGGTGTTGAAATATATATGTCTGAAACTCAGTTATAAATAATTTGTAAACCAGGTTCCTTAAATAAACAAATAATTAATTAAAATATAAATAAAAGTTATTTGAAGATGGGACTGGAGAGACCATGCAGTGTGTAGGGTGATGATTGCCTTGTATGCAGCCAACTGAGGTTTAATCCTGGTACTCCATACTTGAACACTAACAGGAATAATTCCGAAATGCAGAGTCAGGATTGATCTCTGAGCACCAAACTGTCCTCAAACAAATAAATTAAAGAGTAAAATAAGTTACTTGAAGATGCAAAGTTCTTAGAATAGTTAACATGATCTTAAAACTGAGAGAGCGGGGCCCGGGAGATAGCACGGAGGTAAGGCGTTTGCCTTTCATGCAAAAAGGTCATCGGTTTGAATCCCGGTGTCCCATATGGTTCCCCGTGCCTGCCAGGAGCAATTTCTGAGCATGGAGCCAGGAGTAACTCCTGAGCACTGCCGGGTGTGACCCCCCCTCCCCCCCCCCCAAAAAAAAAACAGAGAGGGAGAAAGAGTTCCAAATTAGAAGTTCTACAATATATGACTTAAAGTCATACTATAATGTATGAACATTGAGTAGAAATAAAAAATGATCAGACTTAAACACCAAATCCAAAGCCAACTACAACAGAATTGATACCCAATCTACAACAGGCTAGACACAGAAGGGACCACTTACACTAGCAGCCTGGGAGGCAAAAGAGGGGCGATATGGGATGCATGCTGGGAACAGGGCTGGAAGGAGGACAACATTGGTGGTGGAAATGCCCCTGATTCGATGTCACTAAAATACTACTTTGAAAGATTTGTAATCCACTTTGGTCAAAATAAAAATTATTCATAAAAATTATTTGTAATATTCAGAACAGTGTGATATTGGTATAATGATACAAAAATGGAACATTGAAAACAAAAACATTCAGTCACAAACCCATATGTATATTGCCAATATACTTTTAACAGATGTGATGAGATAATTTCATATAAAATGTAAATTTTTAATTTTATTAATTAATTATTTTATTAATTGGTTGGTTTTGCTCTTTGGGCCAAACCTGCTGTGCTCAGAGCTCTTTCCTGACTGTGTGCTTAGAGATCACTCATTCCTGGCAGTGCTTGGGAGGACTGTGGGAGGACCTCACAACCATATGTGAGGACTGGGATTTAATTCCTATTATAGCAAAGCAAATATCTTACCTCTAAACCACCTCTGCAGACACCTAGAAAGAACATTTTATTAAGAAAATAGTTCTGAGACAACTGAATAAAAGTGTAAAAATAATCCATGTTGATCATTTACGCCTTATAAAATGAATTTGAGATGGATCATGAATCTTCTTTACTTAAAAGCTAAAACTTTAAAAGAAAATGTAGAAGACTTTCTTTTTGACCTGGGGGTTAGCAAATATTTCTTAGAAAGGACATAAAAATGCTAATACTGACAGAAAAAATTGACTTCAAAAACTTTGAGGTCATATTTTTCAGTATTTAAAAGTATTATATTTTAAAACTACAGACTGAAATAAAATATTTCCAGCACATACAGATGACAAATATAGGTCTCCAGAATTCACACATCAAAAGCAAGTTTGAAATTATCATACCAACAATTTCTGTGACAATCTATTATATTTAGATTGTTATAATGTTCTGTAGCACCATGAAACCAGTTTTAGAGCCGAGGAGTTTCTAAGTAAGAATGTCATTTCCCTAACATTTCAGAGCATATTTCAACCTAGCTCCATTTATTCACCAAAATATGGTAACTAAAATCTTACCAGAGAACTTTTTCTAGGCCAACTTGTAACACTATATTTCCTTGCAATATTCAGTTGAACTGAACCATCTGAATTTTGCAACTACAGAAAACCCATGAGGATTTGAGAAACTGTTCCAAAAGATTTCTGAAAATCCTGCATGTGGGTGGATAATCAGAGCTGTGGTTATTTTAATTCAATAAAGGATAAAAATAGAAAGTTATCAGAGAGTCTAAGAATCTTAAAAGGAAACATTTATACAGTTTCTTTTCTCAGGGATTCATGCTTCAGCGAGCTGGTTGGTGAGTTCAGTCAGAGGTTTTTATATGAGTGTTTGCATTTCTGTCTTCAAGCCTATATTTTTCTGAGGGTGAAAGTAGAATGCATTACAGTGAACTAAGAGTTATTTAAATGCTATCAATGAACAAGACAGCTAATCAAGCAATGTGTGTTGGTTGGGAGAACTTAAATCCCAAGGTCTCAAAGTATTGGAAAGCTATCACCTTTCATTTTATCATTTCCCAAATGCAATTTTTCCTGATAAGGCTATGTTTGCTTATTGCAGAGATTTTGTAAAGCCTTTAAAATCAGAAGAAAGAAATGACATATTATGACACATTCAGTTATTTGTATATCTTTTTTTTGTCCCCCAATTCACAATACAGACCAGGCAAAGGGCCTGGGTTGAGGTGTATATGGGGTGCATTTACTGTACCTCCTCTTTCTATACAGTCAGTGTAAAGAACATAGCCTGTGGTAAGAATTGGGAGACCTTATCTTTTCTTTTCTCTTTTTTGATTTTTTAATATATATAATATTATATATATTTTATATAATATATAAAAATATATAAAATCCTTCACCAGTGCAACATTCCCATGACCAATATCCCAGTTATTTTTCTATCATCAGAGTTTAGATCATTTCCTAACAGTGTGTTGTAATCATTTCTCTATAGTTAAGAGAATCTACACACTAATTTGCCTTAACTATTTCTCTATGAATTTCCAATTATTGCTAGTTGTTCTTTATGCAAGATGACTAATTTTGTAACCAACACCACTGCACATAAATTTTTTACAAGTACATTGTTCGACTGCTACCTAGAATTCCATTTAACTGTGCTAATGATTATGAAACTTAAAAAGGAAAAAAAATGACCTTTCAGCAGACTGATTTCTAAAACCTCTTGCTCTCTAATGATTGCACTAATAGTATTCTTTTTGCTCTATCTATAATAGCACTGCATATTCTCAATTATAAAGCTATGCCAATTTAATAGATGAAAATATCGACTTTTTAGGTATTAGCAACTTCAGTTAACCAGTAGTTCATTTTCCAATTTGGAATTAATTCAAAATTCAATGAATTTCTTTCTGTCAATGTCAGTATCATTATTCACTTTGATCACGTTTTCAGTTTTCTTACCAATGCAACAGCTCCATCCTCCCAATTAGAAAGGTGAGTTAAATTTCTGTGCAAAATATCTATTGGATGCTAATGCGACTGCTGAATAGGACAGTAGGGTAGGGATGGATACAAGAGGTTATTCTTAGTTCTATTCATCAGACATCTGTAGATGGCTGGTTTGAAGCATTTTTTCCTAACCATAGTTGAATACTAGTTTTTCGGATATCATAAGAATTACCTTAGTCTGAATCCTAATAGGATATGACTTAGGCTACAGTTCCCTATCACTTATCATGAAGTTAACAGACCCTTCATTATTGCTTTGGTATGATTAATAGAACAGGCACGTCATCTTTCTAGGGACATGTCTTTCTGTATACCTTTATATATCTTTTGACATACCACTAAACCACTCATAAACATCCAGTTAAATGCCAAATGCCATACATGTTTTTATAATTCTCTTTTGTACAAGAAACAATAGTTAAAGAATGAAGTAGAGTACAGTAGGGTTGTGTGATGAATTAGTTTCAGCCATTTGCCAATAGGGTTTTTTGTTTTAATGAAAAGGATATAGTAGAGGGAAAAATAGATTTATCAAGACATAGAGAAGTGGGTTATCAAAGGAGGAACAGAAATGTCTCAGAAGACAAACATAGTGAGAATGAGAGTATTTATATGAACCTGTGCGTACATTTGTATAAACTGAAAGAGTCTTAACCGAGAAGTAGGAGAAGAGGAAAGTGTGTGTGGGAGGGAGTGTATATGTGAGAGTGGAGAGAGAGAAAAAGAGAGTGAGAGAGATCTAATGGGGATTTAATTTTAAATATGCAGTGTTAGTGTCCTAAAATACACCTTTGCCTCCCAGGCTTCTGCGGGTTCATTTCAGCACTTGGAAAGGCTGGCACAATGTGCATCGTCTCTCAGAGGCATCTTGCTGAACCAGGCCATGAGCCTGCCCCCTTCTACTTGATTGCTTTGGGCAGAGAGCTGTCCTGGGTGACAAGAGAGGGCTAGCAAGCATCCATCTCCTTGGGTTCATCTATTCCTGATGACTCTAGAGAAAGTAAGTCAAACAGCAGAATACAGGTAAGGGTGAAAGAAAAAATGCAGAGGTAAAATGCAAAAGACAGTTTTTGCATTCTTTAGACAGTTTGCAAGCTATGGGGAATGCTAGGACATGAGGAATCTTTCAGACAAAGAGACTCAAAGATGTGAAAGTTGTTCTTGGGCCCTCCTAGGGAAAAGTCCTGCCTTCCAACTTGGTTAGATTTCAAGATGAGACACTGCCATAAAGGGACCCCTAGGAGGGAAATTACTACAGTCATTGCAACCTGCAATGAATTAGGTTTCTTGCTTCTGGAACAGCATGTGGGAAGAATCTACTGGAATGACTACCAGTGGTCCTTTTTCCAAGGACACACCTGGAAATTGTGGTAGTGCATTTAACCCAGAGAATGAAAATCTTGTCTGTGATTTACCATACATTACTCATATTTGGGAATATTTGATTTGGATTAACATATGTTTAGGAGTTCCAGGACCTCACCCTATTCAATAGAAGCAGAAGGAAGATTGACAGGTAGGGAATGATCTTAAAATCTTCCAACTTCCTAACGAGGAATAGACTAATAGGAATAGCCTAAGAATAGCTCTAGACAAAAGAGTCAACACGGGGCTTACATATGCAATACAACCTTTGCTCATCGATATAGAATGATGCTAACTGAACTTGGTTGAAGTTGGACATGGTTAGGTCTCCTGAAATGAAGCTTCTATAAGACCAAGTGTGTGATGGCTTCCTTGTCATCCTAGATTTCATCACATCTTTTTCTGCCTCTTGAGAGCTCCTGACTGTAGGGTGTATTGTCAGTGACTTGTTCAGCAGGTGGAGCTCTGTAACTATGCAGGGAATGACATATCTAGGCACAGAGATTTTTTTTTTCCCTCTGCTTGTTTGAAAGAGATCAGGTTTTCTGGTGAAAGCTGAAGATCATGATGATAGAGTTGCTCTTGTGGGATTTTCTTAGCAGAAAGTGTTTCTTGATGTGATGTTTCTGATTGTGTGCGACAGCAGAAAGCATTCCTGGTAAGCTTTTTCCCTTTTGGTATTCTATGTCATTTTCCAGCTCAATTAAGTTTGGTTTAGGGGATTGGATTTATTCATGTTATTAGCACACTTGGCACTGGTGATGATTATAATTTACCAAAGAAGCACTGGGGAATCCACTGTTTAACTTTGAACCACATCTTTCTCCTTTGTTCACTAGGTCTATTCAATGCTCAAGGCTCTTTTCATGCATGTTTGCTTCTCAGAACAACTTCAAAATTATTTTACTTTCTTTTTTTAAATGAGTGTCTCTAACTTCATTTTGATATTTCAAATTTTTCTTTAGTTTTTTAATTTAGTCACTGTAAAATTACAGTTATTTATGAACAGGTTTCAGTATATAATGCTTCAACACTGATCCCTTTACCAGTGTCCAGTGCATTCTACCAATGCCCCTATTTGCCTCCCTCTTACTATTCTTCCCCTATAAGAAGCTTATATTATATACATTATATATAAATTTTGTGTATATTTATAATTTTATGTATATTTATGTATAAATATACATGAAGTTTATATATAAATATATTTATATTTACATATATAAATAAATGTTTGTAGTGTGGTGTACAGTACTGTTGCTGACAGGGTTGCATACAATACACCTTACCACCTTTCAACATCACCTTCTCTCTCCCCTTGAATGCTTCTCTCTACCGTAGCCATTATCCCCTTCCTGACCTTCCCCCTCTTAAAGAAGTAACTATGAAAATCATGACATATTTATTACACATTTTGAGAAAAGTGCTGATTAGATAAAATAAGAAACAAAATGTTCATATTATCTTTTCCAATCCTGAATTCTAATGCTAAAATTCTCTAAGAAATACTGAAACATGTAAGGCATAATTACCTTGACATTATTCTGATGACAGAATTTAAGCTTAATTGATATTAGTGTATTTGAAGTTAGATACATGGAAGGCAAAAAGAATGATGCATGAAAATGGGCAGTTAATGCTAAAATGTTTCTGCAGTTGAAAACTGCTATTAATGTTTTAGAATGCACATAATAAATTTCATGCATATTACTGAAAAAAGTTAGCTATTTCTATCCATAACTTATACCATATAGTCTCAAACAAAATTTATCTCAAACATTTGCACAAGGCAAACAGTCTAGTAGCACTTTTCTTTTATTTTCTTTTTGGTTTGGGGACCACCTCCAGAAATGTTCAGATAACACTACTGTCTCTGAACTCAGGGGACAATGTGGAGTGCCAGGGATCAAACCCTGGTTAGGCTCATGCAAGGCAAATTCCCTAATCACTGTACAATCACATTGGTCCTCAAACTTTTATTTTCCTGAACACGACGTCAACAGTCAGAAAAAATACGAGAACTGTTATAAGCCTCTTTCTGTGAATTTGAGACTTAATTGTAGAGTACTTGTAACGTTTTATAAGACTATAAACATGAAATATAGAACTTGTCCAGTGAAACAAATATTAAAAACCTACTTTGTTCTAGAAAGTCTAGAAGGCACTAAGGACACAAGATTGAACACATATTTATTTCTATCTATGATAATCAAAATTCCATGAAGAAGATGACATATGGATGGTGCTATCCGTACACTATGGTAAAATTATATGATTACATGAGAACAGATTAAGCCTAGGATAATCTAAAACATGAACAATCTTACTCATCTTTACTTATTAATGTACAGAGAATCATTAAAGGATGTCACAATTTTACAAAATATTATTGAGTGAACAAAAATACTTGGAAATTGAACAGATATTTCTATAAGAAGAGGATATTTAGAACATCATTAATAAGAATACTAACAATAATGATTACTATTCTCCTTCTACTTTTTTTTCTGCTTCTGTGATTGAACCCAGAGCCTCATACATGCAAGGGAAGTACTCAACCATTGAACCACATGCCTGTGCCTTTCCTTTAATGGCTAACTTCTTTCAAAATGAATTGTGTGTACTATTTTCAGTGCTCATTCATGTCGTCTCTACAAAGAGTCTCTAAAATAGATGCTGTGGTTATTTTTTTTACTGTAATTAGGATATAATTAACACAGAAATAGGTTGAAATTTTTCCCAAGATTAATTACTAATTAGTACTGAAGCCCAGATATAATTTCATCACACTCACAGACAAACATGCCACAAACATGGAGAGGTATTCCAGGACAAATAACCTGTAGGAGAAAACAGAAAATAATACCAAATCAATGTTTGCAGATTTCTATGAAGCACCCTGAATTATTGCTATAAGAAATTCACAGCATGTTTTTTTTTTTTTTTAATCAAAGACGTGTTAGGTCAGTGTCTTGGCTAGATGATTTTAGTTTCTGGGTAGAGTCTAGTTTTAAAGTTTTGGGTGTAAGATTGGAAGAGGACTGAAGGATAAATACCATTTACTATGTGAAAAATGTGCAGGAAGGCAAAGGTTTTGGCTCCAGGCAGAGTACATATAAAAACTTCATGATGAGTGAATATAGCACTAAAATATTTCAATTGGACTGTGACATAAATCCCGTGATAATGAGACAAGAGTAATAAAAGATGAGATTAAAGAGTAAATGGGGACCAGATTGAAAAGTTTGATTTTTTTTTTTTTTGTTTTTGGGTCACACCTGGCAGCACTCAGGGCTGGCTCTATGCTCAGAAATCGCTTCTGGCAGGCTCGGGAGACCATATGGAATGCCGGGATTCAAACCACCATTCTTCTGCATGCCAGGCAAACGCCTTACCTTCATGCTATCTCTCTGGCCCCAAAAAGATTGAATTTTTTTCTTTAAAAGAGCGTGTAGGTGGGGCCCGGGAGATAACATGGAGGTAAGGCGTTTGCCTTTCATGTAAAAGGTCATCGGTTCGAATCCCGGTGTCCCATATGGTCCCCCGTGCCTGCCAGGAGGAGCAATTTCTGAGCATGGAGCCAGGAGTAACCCCTGAGCACTGCCGGGTGTGACCCAAAAACCAAAAAAAAAAAAAAGAAAAGAAAAGAAAAAGAGCGTGTAGGATCTGCAGATATATTATAGGAGTCAAAGCCTCTTGGGTTGATCCCCCTGGTCCCCTGAGAACAGCCAGGAGTGTCCCTGAACACAGTCAGGAGTTAACTGAAATATAACCCAAACCAAACCACACATAGATAAAATGAAACTCCTGAATATTGAAAGCATGGGCTAAGTTGGTAGCATATATGTTTTGTAAATATCCATCTATGAAGTATAAAATAGATCTTAAAGATTGTGAACAGGGAAGGTAGCAACACAGTGAGCAGGGAAAGGAGTTTGGAAGCCTTTATCATAGTCTGAGCAAGAAATGATGGCAGCTTAAAATAGGGCATTAGGATCTGATGTGAAATTAGCAGGACTTTATTGATAAATTGATTGGTCATCTAGAAAGGATGTAGTGAAGGAAGAGTAAAAAGAAAGTCACCATTGGTTTTAGTTGAATCAGGACTCTACTTATTATAATGGTATAATCAGTAATTAGCAACCCATTCACTTTCCAAAGCAGTATTTGTGTAATTTATATTGATAGTTTCTTCTCCTTAGCCATAAAAGATATTAGAGCTTGTGAGATTGTACAGGACATAAGGCCCTTGCCTTGCATGCAGCCAATCACAGTTTGATCCTCAACTTAGGGTCCCCTAAGTACAGCCAGAGGTCACTCCTGAGTACAGAGCCATGAGTATTCCTGAGCACAACCAGATGTGTCCCCAACCCTCACACCACCCTCATGCACAAAAATATCCCAGGGTTTTTATTTTTTTAAACTTTATTTATTGGTTGGTTGTTGGAACACACCCAGTAGTGCTCAGGGGTTACTCCTGGCTCTGGACTCAGAAATCGCCCCTGGTAGGCTGGGAGGCCATATGGGATGCCTGGAATTGAACCAGATCCCTCCTGGTTCTCTGCATGCAAGAAAAATGTCCTACCACTGTGCTATCTCTTGGGCCTCTCCCAGGGGTTTTAAACTTGAGCAACAGAATCGATCCAATTCATGATTCACAAAGATGAATAAATGGATCAGAAAAAAGAAAAATTCTGGACATACTGATTTTGAGTGCCTGGGAATTTAAGACATTGGCTGTCTTGAAGATCATTTGGTATTTAAGAGCTAGAGAGGTAACCTAGGAGTTATTTGCATTAAATGAGTATATTAATTATGAGGGATTCATTAGAGCTCCTGTCACTCTGAGGAGGCAAGATTTTTGCAAAATTTTGTCTTTAGTATCAGGTATTCAGTGATATTTTGAAGAAAATTTCATTAATCCAATATTTCCTGTGGGTTTACAAGTGAGTAGATGGATGTTTCCTGTATAAGGATGGCTATTGGGAAATTTCTAAGTAGGGCAATCACATAGCTTTATAAGTAGGACTGCCACTGGTGCCCCAGGGCATATAGTCATGCTACTTTGAAAGAGTGTGAGAGTTGGTTCCAGCTATGAAGGAATTTACTGTCTACTTAGCGAGAGACAGATAACAATTTGCTAGTAAGAGCCAGAGAAATACTAGTGATAGTAAGATGCTTACCTTGCCTGCAATCAACCCAGATTTGATCCCCAGCATCACATATTATTCCCCCCAAGCCCACCAGGAGTCATCCCTGAGCACAGAGTCCGGAATAAGGTCCAAACACTGTTGGGTGACTTCCAGAACAACATATATACACATATATGTGTATGTATGTATTTTAGTAAAGGATAAAGATGATAAGCTTATTCTTCAAAGCCAAATTTCTTTATTTTAGACACTGTGGTTTATAGAGTAGTTCATAATACAGTTATGTCTAACATTTAACATTCCAATGCCAATCTCACCATCAGTGTAACATTCTCTTCACTTTTGTCATTAGTTTCCCAGCCTCCTCAAAGCCTGCTCCTAGGCAGGCTTGAATAACTTACTTAATATTGCTTGTTACAACTAAATGCTAATGGAGTTATTGGAAAAAACTCATTAAGAGAAAATTTGTGAAAATTGTCATACCTCACAATGTGTTGTTACAACATTGTCTTGAAGTCTACTAAGCTGTATATTACTAGGTGAACTTTCTGTTGTTGGTTTTGTTTGTTGAGCTTCTGTGGCTTCTATGGAGCTAAGCTGTTAAACTCATATGGTGGTTCATAGGGGTCTTCTGAAGGGCACCAGTATGGTCATCTCTGCCAACACTGTAGATTCATCTTAATCTCAAAAGTGAGACCCAATTAGCAGCAAAAACACTTGAACTGGCCAGTAGGTTCATGAGTTTTTGCTGCTAATTGGGTCTCACTTTTGAGATTAAGATGAGTCTATAGTGTTGGCAGCTTACAAAGATGTGGCAGAAGGCTTTAGATTGAGGCTGTGGTTGCTGGGACTTCTGGAAGTATGGAACTAAAGGAGGAGGTATCTTTGCCTGGCTCCAAACCATCTCTGGAAGTGTCAGGCACAAAACTGGCATACAGGAAGTCTTTTTTGGAAGCTAGGTGACTCTTCAGAGTTTCTAAACTTATTTTTTTAATTATGATTTTGTAAATGTTCAGTTGGCAGTGCAAATTAGGCTTGTTTTGGAATTTGAATATAGAGGAGAACCCTGTGGGAGCTGGAATAGGGCAGCATTTTTCTATGATGGCATCATGTTTTCCTGAAGTGTTTGGGGGAACAGGAGAATAATTCCAAAAGAAAAATTTCATAGCAGCATTCTTTGCTCTTCAGACCTTTCACCTGGTTCAATATAATTGTCACTTCTCCCATTAACACTAATTGAGGAGATCACACAGAAACTTTATCGGAGGGTCTTAGTTGGGTCTTAGCATTTACAAATGGTCATCCAAGACTTGGCACACAAGATGGAAAGATCATAGAGTGGTGGGTGGAAGATGAAAAACTATTAAGGAAATTGAAAGCGCTTGAGGGTCATTGAGTAATAAAGTAATAAATGGAGGCAGACTTAGAGACATTCTCTTTTCTTTGTTAGAGAGCCTTACTTAGCCAGGTCCTGCTTACCATGAAGATACAATTTAAATCTTCACCTTTATGAAGGTTTCTGAGTTTCCTCTTAGCAACTAAGAAGTTATCTCTGGGCCAGAGTTATAGCACAGTAGATAGAGAGTTTGCTTTACACGTAGCTAACCCAGGTTTAGTCGATGGCATTCCATATAGTCCCACGAGCCTGACAGGACTCATTTCTGAGAACAGAGCTAGGAGTAACCCCTGAGCACTGCCAGGTATGGCCTCAAAAATCAAAACGAAAAAGTCGTTTCTATTTCCAAGGCATATGCTTCTACCCCTCATCATAATATAGATTCCATATAGTCCTGAACTTGTTACCACTCTGAGTATTTCACTTGAAAATGAGTTATTCGAGGGCCTAAATGATCTTTTTTGTTTTACTTTCTCCTAGTATCTTGTTTCATCATTGAACCTTGAAGAAACTTGCCATCATGGAAATAACTTCATTCATGTGAGCAGATAAAAGACCTAAATGAACAGATGCCAAGACTGAGCTTTGCTACTGAATGAGTTTGCTCACTTTCCACAGGACAAGCATCCTCATATCTGTCTCTGCATTCTGCCAAACTACACTCACCTCAATTTAACATTTTCTCCTTACTTTACTTAGGAATCCTATGCTTTCTTCCAGGTTTATCCCCAAACTCCTCATTTCTAGACAATATTTTCGAACGTGTATTAGAACTCTTGGTCATTAATCTTTGGTTCCTCAGAACTCAAATATTCCTGTTCTCCTAGACCTGAACTCCTCTATTTTATAGATGAGGAAATGGAAAGTGACTGGTGGAGTTGGCTTTACCCTACAGTTGGGCAGTATTCCCCCAAGAGAATGAGAACACAGCTCAGCCATTCCCTTTCCCATTGGCCAAGCTAACTAGACACAGCTGAACAAACTAAATGGATCTTCTGTTTCAGTGTGAGTTGGTATCAAAAATCTTCCAGCTCATCCCTTTCAGTGCCTTTGCTTCCTGGGATCTACTTTGTATTCATAACAGAGCAACATCTAAGGGAGATATACCAACATATTTCTCTCTACGGCTGACCTTCTTGTCTAGACTTCTAAGCACAGCCAATTGCCAACAATGCCATTTTTTTTCATAAGCAAGTTCTTAGCAGCACACTATATTATGTAAGCCCAAATAGAAGTGCCAGAACAAATAGTTCAAACATTGCCTTGTCTGCAAGTGGCTGTCCTACCTATAGTTAACTGAAAGGGATGGTCAATGCTTTTCATCCCTGGAGAGAGCTTTCACCAAGTTTCAAAGTGGGCCAGTAACTCCCTGAACAGAGGAGGAAGCAAACTATATTTAAAGCGGTATCTGTTTGTTTATGGTTTAGTCATTTTGGCAAACCATTTGAGAAAAATAAAATCTTTTGGCCTAAACACACTTGCATCTCAGATGCTGTTCCTATGCCAAGATAATTCTAGTGTAGCTTCACCTAGCATTATTCAAAGCTTTGTATCCACGAAGTATCTATGGCTGCTGTTGAACAAATCAGCCTGGAAATTTCAAACCGTATTGTTATTTTGCTTATTCGCTTGAAAAGGGGAGGGAGGGGGACTAAATATCAAAATATATGACAAATGGGGGAAGAGGGAACCAAAAGTACCTCATTGACTTAGTCATTCAAGAAATATATTCTGAGCCCGCTGTGCCAGATCCCGTACTAGGTGTTAGCAACAAAGCAATAATTAAGTCTTTGTTTAATTATTCTGATGTATAATAAGAGACTCATGAGGAGGAGAGTGGATATTTATATCCCAAATAAGAAGCCTGAAAATATAGGGATCTAAGTGTCATATGCAAGGTGATTGAGAAAGGCATATTAACGCTCATTTGATCTGGAACTTAAAAAACAAGTGAAGTCTGCCCTGGGGTTAATAACCTTGTACACAGAGAAATGAGCTTATGGGGAGACAGAGAGGCATGAAAAGGCAGAAAGGTTCTAAAAGCATGATGTGATTGTAAGAAACAAAATGCTAAGAACACAGGTTGAGGCAAATTCAAGCAAGTCTCATAGTCCATAATAAATACTTGAGATTTAATTTGTAAGCACAGAAAATATCAGTGATATTTAAGAGATAAGGAGGCCAGCAATGTTTGGAAAGGAAAAAAACAACAGTTAACTCCATTTTAGAGCCTTATCCACAGTAATAACATTTCCTGGTTTAGAAAGAGAATGTAAAAGGCAGTGTGGAACATACTTTACACACAGAGATTGTGGACAAGTTTAAGAGACTGTTGAAATAGCAGATATAAGATAATAAAAGTTGGAACCAATGTAATTGGCAATGGGATAAAAAGATCACATCAAGAGACATTTTGCTGACAAAATGAACAAAAACTCAGTAAATTGAAGTTAGTGCACACACATATTTACAATTGAATACTAGTCAGCAACCAGAAAAGATGAAAACTTACCATTACTGACAGTATAGAACAACTGGAAGAAGGCATGCCAAGTAACAAGAAGAAAAAAAAAGATTGGATGATGGGTCAGAGTGATATAGTACAGAGGGTAAGGTGCCTTACATATATATGCCTGATTCTAGCTCTATCCCTATTGCCCCAAAGGAATCTCTAAGCACAACAAATAGTAATCCCCAAGCACGGAGTACTGTCAGGTATGATCTAAACCCCAATCTTAAAAGAAAAACACTGGATGATCTTCTTTATATATGGGTTCTAGAAAAGCAAAGCAAGGGAATCCACAAAGCCAAATTGAGATAATAGCTAAACTCTGCAGAGTTGAGATGATTAGACATGGACGGGACAGGAGTTAATGAAGGATGGTGTAGAGTAGACTATTAGTATTTTGGTGGTGGATATTGACTGGATACACATGTGTAAGACTTGTGAAATGGTGTTCCTCAAACATATACATTCTTTTTTTTTTTGTGGTTTTTGGGTCACACCCGGCAGTGCTCAGGGGTTACTCCTGGCTCCATGCTCAGAAATTGCTCCTGGCAGGCACGGGGGACCATATGGGGCACCGGGATTCGAACCGATGACCTTTTTGCATGAAAGGCAAATGCCTTACTTCCATGCTATCTCCCGGGCCCCACATATGCATTCTTATAAAATAACATCGCTCTAAGTAAAAGAAATAGATGCATAATAAAAATGAATATATCTTGTCATCAGAGAGGCCTTCTCTGTCTAATTCATCTAAAAGAAAGAATAGGGGATGACAGATAGCTCAGAGGCTGAAGTACTTGATTTGTAAGTGGGAATCTGAGAATTCTCTCTCCAGAACTGCCCACACACAACTGAGGGCACTGCTGGAAGCTGTGCTATTTTTCCTGGCAGTTCTTGTTCTTGTAATGCACAGTACCATCAACAACTTCAGACTGCACCATGGTCAACTAGTTATGTGCTTCAGGCGAGCCTGTGTCTCATTGCCAGAAGTAAGCACATGACACAAGTAGCATGCAGATGGTGTGCTGTGCAGCCCTGGTGAGCACTACAGTCAGAAGCTAGCACCACCACAATGAAAGGAATATGACCCCATCATCAGTTGGACTGAAATTGAAAGCACTGTGACCCGTTGTTTGACCCTCTAAAAAAAACTACAATTAATGAGTGAATGCCACACCCAAGTGTGAGTTTGAATCTCAGTCATCAAAACTTCCTCAGCAGAGAAAAGAAAAGGGAGGGTAAATTATGGCCCAATTAAGAAAAAATAATAGCAGCCCTCAACTCACAATATACCTGATCTTTCTGTTTTTGTTATAGAACTATTTGGGGGATCCCTCATTGGTTCCCACTTCCCAGGTGTTGTGACCAGCACTCATTCTCATCCATCTGCTGTGGGAACTTAGTATATAGGACTGCTTGCACTTAGAGAAAGGATAAGGATGGGTCAGATCCCAGGAGATCCCCTTCCTGACAAGGCTCTGTCATCTATTTCACCATGACAGGATATAATTCATTATTTGCATAAAAGAATCCTGTCCCCCTTGTGCATTTAAAACAAGGAAATATTTGGATTCTGTGAAAATAAAAGGTTTTTTTTGTGTGTTTTTTATTTGGGGGGGCACACTGAGTGGCTCTCGGGGATCAATTCTGGATATGCACTCAGAAATTGCCCCTGGTTTGGGGGACCATGTGAGGCCCGAGAATTGAACCACTGTCCATCCTAGGGTTAGCGCATGCAAGGCAAATGCCCTACTGCTGTGCCACCGCTTTAGTCCTGAAAGGTTTAAAAATTAAAAAAATAAAACCCTTTTATTATAAAGAGTAGTGTCTGTTATTTCGCCTGTCTTTTTTTTTTTTCTTCTCACTCTTTGCCCTGTGTCCCGTACCTGAAGAGAAGGGTGATGCTTTGATCATTTTAATGCCTATCGAGGTCACTGGAACATCATAAATACTCAGTAAACATTTGCTGAAGGATATATATAATAAGGGAAGGAGAAGGGTCAGTGCACTCTTGGATAAAAGAGCTTTGGATTCAACTCGGAGTCTAGGAGCCAGGGAAGGCTCATAGAAGTGAAACTGGCGTATCTTGAGAAACAAAATCATTCCAACAAAGCTGAGAGAATGGACTATTGGAGTGGAAGCAGTCAGGAGAGATCCTGAAAGTCAGCAAGGAGCTGGAGACTGGACCGCTTACAGGAGCCTCCAGAGAATCCTGAATGGCAGGTCTTTATTTTGGTAGACTTGTCCCTTGGCTTCTATCTCAAGCATCTTTAAAGGATTGACATGACTTATCTCCACATCACCTCATTGCCTATTTCTTCGCCTGGTTTCTTTGGTTAAATTTCTATCAACTGCATTTAAATGGAAGAGTTCATTTGGGGAAGAAAAGAACTGAACATTAATATTCCTCTATTTTTTTGGTGGAAGTCCTCAGGGTCTCCGCTTTAATAAGAGTGGGCTTCTGGGTGTTCTGGTTTTTATCTGTTTTTTAGAGTCACTGCTGGTACCATTTATATAGGATGTTGACAAGAGGAATGCCTTGACTGCTGTTTATTTGGGTCATTCTAGAAGAGATGACTATTCCTCAGGCTACTCAGAAGAATCTTTTTTTTTTTTTTTTG
>PVKC010005002.1:0-34372 GCA_004027635.1 Crocidura indochinensis | reverse complement strand
CTGTAAGCTAGGCACAGAGGAGACCATCTATTCTAGCAGCCCCAAGGGAGAGGGAGGTGGATATGGGTGGTAGGATGGGAATGGAGGTGGAAGGAGGACAATTTGATATGGGAATCCCCCTGATTTTATGTTAATATGTACCTAAAATATTATTGTCAACAATATACAAAAAATAAAGAAATATTATTAAAAAAAAAAGTAACATTAAAAGTCTGAAAATTCTTAAAAGCAACATTTTTGTTGATGGTTATGAATTAATATACCTGAACATTTTTGAGACTGTATCTAGTACTTACTGCTGTAAAGCTGAATCCAAAATAGTAAGAGCGTTGCTTTTCTCTTAAAAAGTGGGGCCTGGAGCAGTGAAGCAAGCTGTAAGATGTTTGCTCTGCATGTGATTCAGGATGACCTCAGTTAGATCCCCAGCATCCCATATGGTTCCCCAAGCTAAGAGCTATTTCTGAGTGCATAGCCAAGAGTAACCACTGAGCATTGAGCATCACTGGGTGTGTCCAAAACACACACACACAAAAAAAGAAAGAAAAAAAGTAATTTTGTGTGATATGGGGGACTTTTTCTTCCTTATGGAAGTTATAAAAAATAGAATAAGCAAGAAATCGAGAGGCCTGGCGTGATGACTGAAGAAATAATGAACAATAGTAAAATTTATATATGGTCCCTTATTAAAATAAGGGAGAGTGCATTATAAAAGTGTGAATTAAGTGAACATAAGATATTATCTTCTACAAATCACCCAAGATACTACCTTACACACCTATATATTTTGTCATCAATAGCAATTCAAATAGTGTAACCAAATATTTTAGTAGCAGTACTCAGAGATGCATAAATGATGTTTCCAAGTACATTTCTAAATTAGTTGATTATAATTAATTCTTTTTAAACAATAAACATTCATAGTGTAATGAAAGTCACAACATAATAGTTTTAATATATTTATTCCCTATAGGGAGTTAATAACCAATACCCAATTTTCTTTCAGGTAATTTTAGTTAAGGAATATGTAAATATGCCCGTTAGTTTTAAAACCCATCTGTACTTAACTCATTACTGAACTTAATTATAGGTTGGGCTATAGTATTTGATTCCTTTATAATAGAGGCCCCTGGAAAACAACATTAATAACTAAGTCATAACTTTCCTGTTAAACGATTTGCCACTACAAAATATTTTTCTCAGCAACCTTTTAAATATCAGAGACTGAATATTCAGTCTCCATTGCCATAATCAGAACTATTATTTACTAAACAAAAGTATGTGTCTTTACCTGTTCTATTATAATATTTTCAATAGTATGATTTAATATTTTCCAACATAAAAAGGTATTAATTTTTCTTCAGGAAACAATGCACTATGTGAATATTCAACCACAAACACAAATGTCTTCAATGAATTACAATAAACTTGTGAACTGTTTGTCTCAGCTTTGACTTTAAAATCTCCAATTTCAAAGTCCAAGTTGCCACCACAGCCATGTCTCTATTCCAAGCAAGTAAAATGAGGTGCCTGATATGTAATTTTTCTAGAGCTGCCAAAATAAAATATCACAGGCTGAGTGCCTTAAACAATGAGATGCAATTTCTCACAGTTCTGGACTCAAATTTGTCTAGGTCCAATGAGTTCTTCTGACACTTGTCTCCTTATTCTGCCACTTCTTGTCTCTTCATTTGGTCAGTTAATATAATGTATATACACAGAAACACACAATTGAATGTATATAGAGTAAACGTTGAATTAGCAACTATGCAACCATTGCTCCTCAGGGAATACAAAGCTAATGTTCTTACAAGTCCCGGTTGACATTTTTTGTCAACTGATCAATACATACTCATGTTTCATGTCTGTTTCTGTATAAGGACTTCTTATTCATATATAATTCTCATACATAATTAAGTAGATGATCTTTTATTTAAAACTAGAAGAAACAGGACATTTGCAATATAGGAGGTCATTATAAACAAACCAGCCTTATCAGCATCAAGATCCTACTTTATAGTTGTCTTATATAGTCACACTACAAGTAATATATTATATATTTTTTTCTTTTTTTCTTTTTTTTTTGGTTTTTGGGCCACACCCAGTGATGCTCAGGGGTTACTCCTGGCTATTCACTCAGAAGTCGCTCCTAGCAGGCACGGGGGACCATATGGGGAGCTGGGGGATCGAACCGCAGTCCGTCCTAGGTTAGTGCAGGCACCTTACCTCCAGCGCCACCGCCCGGCCCCAATATATTATATTTTTAAATATATATAGTGCTAGGTGAGATTGTACAAATAGTGCATTTGCTTTGCATGTGGCCAACATATGTTAAATCCTAGGCACCACACATGGCTCCCATGAATCCAGTAGAAATGACTCCTGAACACAGAGCCAAGAGTAAGCCCTGAGCACTCTTGGGTAAGGTCCAAAACCAAAATAAACAAACAAAAATTCAAATATGTCTTTAATCATATATATATATATGATTGATCCCTGGGGTCCCATAGGGTCCCCCAAGTCAGAAGCAATCTCAAATGCATAGCAAGGAGTAATTCCTGAGCATCAATGGGTGTGGCCCAAAACATACAAACAAAATCAAAAGCATTTTAAAACCTGGACAAAAATAGAAAAGATGAAGCAAGAGAGTACAGAAGTTAAGAGGCTTGGATTTCTCATCACAGTTCAGGATTAGATTCTCAGCACTGCATATGATTCTTGAGGGTTGCCCTTAGCACAAAGACAGTAATAAGATATGAACATCTCTGGGTATGACCCCAATACTTCAAAATTAAGTAATTAAAAATAAATCATCTTGGGGTCGGAAAGATAGCATGGAGGTAGGGTGTTTGCCTTGCATACAGAAGGACTGTGATTCTAATACCGGCACCCTATATGATCCCCGAGCCTGCCAGGAGCAATTTCTGAGTGTAGAGCCAGGAGTGACCCCTGAGCGCTGCCAGGTGTGACACAAAACCAAGCAAAAAAAAATTATCTTGCCATAAATTGTGAATATTTACATGGAGGATTTCAAGTAATAAATGCTAAGAATTGCTAAATTGCACAACTGTTATAAAATTTTAATCCATTTATTTTTATCAGGAATTGACTTTAAGGGCATGTTTTCCATATTATACATAATTTTAAGAATTAAATGGAAGAAAGAAAATATGAGCCCAAAGTACTATAGAATTTCAGATTTTTTCTCTCTATTTTTTTTAACTAGAAAAATATTCTGGTAATAGTCCTATATGTTTATTTAAATTACTTTAAAAGATAACTATAAATATATCAAGAAAAAATATATCATTTTAAGAAATCCATACCCGATATATTATATGTTGCCATCTTTGAGGATTAGAGAAAAGGATTCTGTCTACATTAATGTCTTTGTCTAAATCCAGGTTGTTAATAAGATAAAACCATTTTGTTTTAGTGCTGAGACTAATATGAATTATAGTCAATGTTGAAAGCTAAAAGACTCGATAGTCAGCTCAAATATCCCAGAAAGGAAGCTTTTCTATGCAATTTCATACCATTTATAAATACGGAATGGTTTTATAAAATGTCATGATGAATTTTCTTTACAATTGACTTCAGGATGTTCTCATATTAATTAATCCTACCTATCCAATTCAAATGACCATTTCTTCAGATATCCAAGCATTATCTACTAATACCTAAGACTTTTGGACAGTTACTACTTAATGGATTTTACAATGATGAATCTCCTTAAATGAAAGAAAATATATCTGATTTGCCCAAAGGTATAAGGCATGTAATATTCTACTTTAAACAAAGAAACACATATATTTCAGATTTTTTTTATTTTTTATTTTTTTGGTTTTTGGGTCACACCCGGCAGTGCTCAGGGGTTACTCCTAACTCTATGCTCAGAAATCACTCGTGTCAGGCTATCAGGACCATATGGGATGACGGGATTTGAACCACTGACCTTCTGCATGCAAAGCAAATGCCTTATTTTTATGCTAACTCTCTGGCCCCCTATATTTCAGAATTTAAAAGCTTTTCTGTTTATTTACAGCATACACTAAAATGTAATATTTGGATCCTCTGTGAAATATTTGCAATGACTATAAGAAAACCACAGTGCAAATTATATATAGTTAAATTAAAATAGTACATAAACTGAAAATGTGTTCTAATTTTTATTTTTCTATAGGAAATTTATTTTTATGCTTTTGAAACTTTGTCATAACATGTATATTTAGATATTACTTCAGTCTAGAGCTCCTATTTACATAATATTAAAATCAAAGAATGTGATTTTATATATATATCAAAATAACACAAATAGAATGTTAATTAGAAGCATTTTCTGATAATAGTATTGAGAGACATAAATTTATCCATTTACAGTCAATTGATACTTCACTACGGAGTGAAAACATTCAGTGGAAGGCAGGAGAGATAGCACAGTGGTAGGGCATTTGCCTTCCCTAGGGTCAATTCAGGAGGGACCCGATTTGATTCCTGGCACCCATATGGTCCTTGCGCCTGCCAAGAGTGATTTCTGAGTGCAGAACCAAGAGTGACCACTGAGCACTGCTGGGTGGGGCCCAACAACCAATCAATCAATTAATCATAAAAAAAACTTTTTTAAAAAATTAGTGGAGAGAACACTGTTTTCTCATTAAGTGGTGCTAGGAGAATGACATAAAATGCAAAATTGTAATGACAACAAATCAGTGACTGATGGAAGCTAGAGATAAGTTGAGGATATTAACATCAAAATGACAGAAGAGGACTTTTATAGCAGATGCAAAAGCTATCCTTGAGATTTTGCTTACATGACTATGCATATGTCAAAACTACAACTTTTGCACTTACAATATGACTATTTTATTGTACATGAACTAAAAAATAGAGTAATTTTTAATAATATTTAACATAATTTATCCAATTTAATCCCTATGTGGCTATAAAGCTTTTATTACTAAAACACAATTAAGAAATCAAAGTTTCACTATGAGTATATAGTCATCAAGAGGTATAATCTTGGTTAGTTCTTTTATATTTTCTTTGGAAATTAGGACTAATACTAAATTAGATTAGATGACAACACTATGTCATTGCTCCAAGTGATTGAATAAAACAACACTACAAGAATAAAAACTTCAAAATTGAGTTAAAGTATATATATTTCCAATGATTCCACAAAACAACTGTACCTTAATTATTTTGTACCATTCACATGTAAATGAATCAAGAAAATAATGTCACAATCTTTATTTTTTTATTTTCCTAAAAAGATAATCTATATGAAATAAAAGTAGTTCCCTTTTACTTCCAATTACCTATTTGATAGTGAAAATTTGATTTGCTTTTTTTTTCCTTTAAAAAATTTAGAGATCTGATTCCACTGTATTCTGAAGTGTTAAATAGAGAGGACATAATATTTCTTTCCTAAAAATTCTGCTAAATACACTGGCAATTCTACAGGAATAAATTGAGCACAAAGAATCTAAGATTTATAACATGCTGAGTTTCCCTCATCTCAATAAACAGGTCAATAAAAAGGATCCACTCACCCCCAAGTCCTCCTAACATTTGATCATAAGTTCCATTTGTTAGAATAACTTCTTGAAGTTAACCTGTCAGCTTCAGGTACTCACCTCTTCTTTGAAGAGTAGACTGCTCAGTTCCCTGGAAACCTGAGTTATATTGTTATCTGAAGTGTCAAAGCAGAAAACTTCAAAGGAAGACAGCTGCAAAACACATCTTCACAGCTCCTTGATCTCGAGCTTGGACTGTGTACATATACATCTAAATTGTCTAATGGGAAATTTAGAGTTTGCCTTTGGAATGTTTAAAGGTAATTTGTTCTGATAAAAATGAAATGGGTAGACTGTTAGTCCAAAAGATAGTATCCATTTAATGTGGCTAAATGCTGACATGTTAAACTTCAACCTAAACCCATTCTGACAAATATTTGTGCAACACATAGTGTTTTATGAAAAGCACATAAAACCTCTTTTATCAAAGGGCTCTTATCATTTTGAGATAAGGACTAAAATGTATAAGTATGTGACATCTAGAGTTACTCAAAATAATGTGAGGAAAAACTAATAAATAGTACGGATAGGAAAATATTGGCTGTTGTTAGCTGTTTGAATTATAATAAAGTTACATGATTATTTAATATTTTATTGTTTACTTTTACTGTATTTAAACTATTCTGAAATAAAAAAATAAAATACCTGGGCCCCTAGAATAGGTGCTTGCCTTGCACAAAGCCTAACTGGAATTGATCTCTTGTCCTGCATAAAGTTGCCCAATTTTTCAGGAAATGTTCCCTGTAATCCCCAATAAAGGCCAGAGTTATCCAAGAAACAAATAATAATAATAATAATAATAATAATAATAATAATAATAATATCAAATTAAATATCAATAGTGCTAGTCAAGGGAACTGCATTTCAAGTCCACTGTTTATGCCCACTTGAAATGTAAATATGTTTTAAAGCTCTTTGATAAGTAACTTATGAGAAAATAGCCCACACTTTTTACTTGCTGCAATGTTTTATGCTCAGGATGATTATGTGCTTGAGCCAATCTACAGAAACCTATATATTTTCATTTTACATTTACTAACTACTGTGGTTGACTCAGAGATTCAAACATTTCTTGTAGGTTGTCCGGGGAACAGAACTAAGAAAAAATTAGCTTCACTAGATTCATATTATTCAAACTATCAATGATCAGTCTGGTCTCATGGAAATAATGAATAATTCAATTTATAAACTGGCTGCTCAATCTAACCAGAATATATCTACTATTATTTATGAGGAAACCTATGTTCTTATGCTGACAGTTTATGTCATAGAAAATTGTTTTACTAGCTTCACAGAACTGTTATAGTACAATTAAAAGTTGAAAATTATAAACTTAAAAATTACCTTTTTTTTTGTTTTTGTTTTTGGGTCACACCCGGCAGTGCTAGGGGTTACTCCTGGCTCCATGCTCAGAAATTGCTCCTTGCAGGCACGGGGGACCATATGGGGCACCGGGATTCGAACTGATGACCTTTTTGCATGAAAGGTAAATGCCTTACCTCCATGCTATCTCCCGGGCCCCGAAAAATTACCTTTTAAGTTTTAAATTGTCTTTATCAAAATTTATAAAATATTGCACATTTTTCTCTGTTCTATACATATGTATATTAACAATTATATTTGATGGTTATACTAAATATAATGGTTTATCTTCCCTAATTTTGTGAAAATAAAGATTAAATTTATGAGTCTAACTTCATATAATTTATACCTCAAAGAAATGACCAGTGTTTTACAATGCTTGCCCAAAAAGAATATCAGCTAGTGCAAGGACTAAACTGAATCAGAAGAATAAAATTAATCCCCAAACCAACTTCATATATACACACATATTCCTGTATTCGTTTAAAAGGTCCATACTCTACTAAGGTAGTAATTACACCCTAAAATTTTAGTGATTTATGACATAAAAGAGCTTATTATTTTAGTACTTGGAAAATTCAATTTCACACTATTTCACATTGTTATAATTCCTTTCTCAGTAATAATGGTAATCCAGGCTATTTCACCTTTGAACGTACCAGATCCTCAAGGCTCTGAAGGATGTGATTCTGATTACTTAGCTATTTTTTACTGGCCACAACTATTTTTATTTGGCATACTCTTATCTTATAGGAGCTACCAGTAGAAAGGAAGAGAAAAAATATCTTCTCTATATTAAATTATATTAAAATTTTGTGAACAGATTTGAATCTTTCAGAAAGATAGAGATTTCAAAGCAAATGTGTGACTTTCTACATGTTATCTGCTCAGATAAATAATACAGTACCATTTTTGATGTTATATTCTCTGACCTCTAACTCTGTATGAAAATATTTATGTAACATCTGACTGGTAAAATACATGTCTTGCAGAATTAAACCTTTGCACATATGTCTCCAGGAGCTGGTTCTGAGTACAAGGAAGTAAGGATTCTTGATTCTAAATATTTTTATTAGGAAAGAAACTAACAAATTCTTGTTCATTCAAAATTTATAATAATATGAGTTTGAATAAAGTGAGTTTATTTAGTAATCTAGTTTATTTTAAATAAAATGCTCAGGATTTCTCTGACCCTGGTGGAAAGAGGTAAAAAGCTCATTGCAGCCCTCTAGGGGTAAAATACAAATAACTGTACATTTTAAAAAGATACATCAATAACTTTGAATTCACCATATCAGTCATTTATATCTGTTAATTATAAACCTTGTTATTTGAAAATAATAAAAGGCTTTTAAATGAGAATCACATATTAACTGTATTCAATTAAAGTGATAGAGGAATATATAAGAAAAAAAGTACTTAACAAGTCAAATATATGATTATTTAAGAAACTTTTGGGTAATTACTTACCTGGCAAGATAACTACTTTCCATATACTTATTAGCAATGTGAATTATCATCAGAGAATGATAATTAAAAGAATCAATTTACCATTTATGCATAAAAGATTGTGAACTAACCTTCTCCAGAGGTTTAATTTTAGAATTTTTTCTGATATGTATAATGTAATACAGGCAAGCCACTTAAATTCATTCCTAGCTTTACAATGTCCCTATTAAGGAAAATCATATCTCTTTTTCAACATTGCTTTAGAAAAAGATTGCATCTTGCAGATTTGACCCAATGAAGCAAAAACTTGAATTTAAAGTTTGTTTTCTTCTTTAAATCATTTTCCTTTATTCCAAGGATGATATCATTAGCAACTCATACATTTTAGGTGCCTGTACTCCACAGTTTCTTGATAAAGAAAAATAAAAAGTCCCAGTTTCAGACAGTTTTCACTATAGCAAAGGATTAAGCTAAAGACTCTGTCCTGAAGTACAGGACCTAGTGCTCAAAGTAATGC
Source organism: Crocidura indochinensis (assembly GCA_004027635.1). Classification (NCBI taxonomy): domain Eukaryota; kingdom Metazoa; phylum Chordata; class Mammalia; order Eulipotyphla; family Soricidae; genus Crocidura; species Crocidura indochinensis. The sequence continues at coordinate 25,471 of PVKC010005002.1, read as the reverse complement.
TGACGGTGCACTCAGAGGAAAAGAGAGATCAGTGCAGATTAATTTAGTTGCTTCAAATTAAAACCTGGTAATACAAATAAGTAATGTCCAAAAAAGAAGGGAAAATGAGGTTGAAGTCTATTTTAAAAGAGTTCGGTTTGGGAATGAAGTTACAAAACAGATGGTCCCTGGGAAATGTGTTGATGCTTTTTGACTTGCATGAGTTTGCTGTACACTCAACCTTGGAAGTATCACAGCACTTGCCTGGATTAACTCACTTAGCCAGTTATCAAAAATATGAACTTTTGTCACCTATTACAGCCACCACTATTAGAATTTCAGTGCACGAAAGGTGTGGGAAAGAGGATCAGAGTCACCATCACATTTGGATAAAATATTAAACTTGTGGACCAGAACAAGAATACAGAGGATTGGATGTTTACTGTGCATATACTAACCTAAAGTAGATACTCAGTGCCTCATATATCTCCCCCATGTCTATCAGGAGTAATCCCTGAATGTAAAGTGCTGAGTTAACACTGATCATAGCCTGGTGTGGCAATCCAAAATAAATAAATAAATAAATAAACATTAAGCTATTAAAATATATAGAAAAGGAATATTTCTAATAAATACATATGTATTCATACCAGACATTATTTTAAATTACTATGACCAAAGCAATATTTTTCCATCAAGTAGGTAAATATATCATAAGAGCATTTTGACTAACCAGTAATTCCATAATGTATGAAACAAAGAGCACCAAAGATAAAAGTATGAGAGAATAAAAAGAACATTAAACTATAAAATACAAGACAAGAGAATTTTTTTCTGAAAATTCATAAAAAACTGAAAATGTACTTAATGGATTTAAAGATTGCTTACAAAATTAATAGAGCAAGCATTTAATCTACTGCCATCTAGTGGTGGTTTAATTTATATTTATTTAATTTCTGAGGAAAACAAAAGCAGGAAATAAGTAATAAATTATAATAAATAAGTAATAAATAATTAATAAATAAGTAGTAAATTCAAATTTTAAGAAACACGAGTGAATTTTCTTTCCAGTGGCTCCAGATCCATGCAGCTCTGACTCAACAATAAATGTCTCTTGACTTCACTAGAGACAAGAGTAGGATTTGGAGTTCTTATCTCTAATCTATGCAAAGTAGCTGTATTCTATTTATTTTATATGTTGGCCTTATGACTTGTCTTCATTTTAATAAGGACTTCATTTCTAAAATAAAAAAAATGTTGATTTAATCTTCCTAGTCTCATGTTGAACTTTGCTCAATCAAATAATGTTCAAGGAGTTTCAACTCCAGAAATCTCCAAGTCCAAGAGTGCAAAGATTTACCAGATACTCTATATTTAACGTATTCAAAATATTCTTAGAAACTTTGAATTTATGCAAGACAAAATGTGAGATTTATTTTACCATAGCTTATAGATATAAACAAGAATGACATATTTTGGTCATAAAAATATAATTCAATCTAAAGACTTCAAACAAGTGCTACTCATCAGCAGCAGCAATAAGTTCATTGTCTGACTTGCTTTTGGAGGTGGCCAGAACATATTCCAATACAATGGGAAGCATTTGGGGACCAATCTCAGGGTGCCTCCCTTCTATCCATACTTGCACTCGCACTCCCTCAGACTATGGGACAAAACTGGTTTATCTTGGATAAAGTCCAGACAAACATGGGAGAAATGTGTAAATGATACTAGAGAGACCTTTTGTTCTTGTTAATTTTATAATTAAAATTATACTCAAGAATCACCTGCATTTCATTCTAAAACAGATTATTTCCCTGATCTTAATTTTAAGCTGTTTATCTCTACATCTTCTTTGTGTCAGAACAAAGATAAAATCTCAAAAAAATTATAGACACAAAGACTGTAAGTTTTCGTTACATCAAAAATTTAGAGACAATCTTAAATTCTAATAATGATAAAGCAGCTTAAGAAGTGTATACTCTACATGTTACAAGTGTTAGTCCAAGTGTTCTTCAGGCTTCCTGACTTTGAGACCAGCAAAAGAAGGGACAAAAATATCGACAATGTTGTTAATCCTTATATTGTTTGACTCTTATTTTTATGTTGACTGACAGCTGGTCATTTTTTTTGTATGGAAAAAGATAGTTTAAAGAAAGATGATAGTAAGGAAGAAAGAATCTTAAGAAGAGAATATTCTCCTTATTATGAGAAATTATGAGAATTTGTTATTTATGAGAATGGTGAGGATTATGAGAATTTATAAGAATTGTGAATTATGAGAAAATGTGATACGAAACGCTTTTGGGGAAATAGTCATTACTTTCAAAATGCAAGGTAGATGTAAGTAACAGCATTTTACTTGCATGTAATTTAAATGGATTTGCCACAAAAAGAACATTTTTATCAATAACATAGCATATTAAATTCTGCTTATAACATTTATCATCTTATTAATATTTGTTATTGAAAAATACGGAATTTATTTTTTATAGGCAAATAAAGTAATTCCTCCATTGTTGGTAATTCAAATGTACACACCTTCAGTGGTCCTCAAACTACGGCCTGCGGACCACATATTGTATTTGTTCCCGTTTTGTTTCTTCACATCAAAATAAGATGTATGCAGTGTGCATAAGAATTTATTCGTAATTTTTGTTTTTACTATAGTCTGGTCCTCCAATGGTCTGAGGAACAGTGAATGGGGCCTCTGTTTAAAAAGTTTGAGGACCCCTGCATAGTGTCACATAGTATTTTCTCTTAAGATGCAAAGAAATATATACAATTATTAGCAGGCAGAATTAGAATATTATTAAAATTATAAATTATATCTGTATTTCAAATAGTCTTTGTAACCATGGTTTTATTATAATGGAGTTAAATATTCAAGGTTGGTTTACATGAAAATTATATTTTTCTAAAGCTTTATTAAATTTTTCAAATGTTAGCGGACAATATGTTGCTTTCTTTCTTTTTTTTTTTTTTAGTTTTTGGGCCACACGCAGTGAAGCTCAGGGGTTACTCCTGGCTATGCGTTCAGAGGTCACTCCTAGCTTGGGGGACCATATGGGAAACCTGGGGATCGAACCGTGGTCCATCCTAGGCTAGTGCAGGTAAGGCAGGCACCTTACCTCCAGCGCCACCACCTGGCTCCAATATGTTGCTTTCATAATCAAAATGTTTTTGTTTGGTTGCTTTTTGGGGCCACACCCGGAGTTGCTTAGGGATTACTTGTAGCTACTGCTATGCTCTCAGAAATCGCTCCTGGCTTGAGGGACCATATGAGACTCTGGGGGATGGAACAACGGTCTGTCCTAGGTTAGCCATGTGCAAGGTCAACAACCTACCACTGTGCCAATGCTTAGGTCCCATAATCAGAACATTTTAGTCAAAACATTTAAAAGTATACTGATTACAAACTAAACTTGGACAAGCCAAATATTGTTCTGCTTTTTCATTTTCTGTGCACATTTGAAAAGTAAAGTACTAGATTATCTTAAATTCACTTCAAACTTTAAATGAGAATGCTTATATAATATGTAAATTCTCATACTGAAACTTTGCTTTCTAATCTATTCATACATAATCTCATCAGTTCAGACTTATAAAATATTATTAATTTTTACAAGAAAAAAATTTTAGTCATATTATCATGAAAACCATAATACTGGATGGATTGATATTAATCTTACCCTATAATCTGCTCTTTATTATATTGGAAAATAAAAAATAAGGCAACTGGTACTATTGATTGCAAAAGAACCTAAAATTTAGTTGAATTTGTCACAAAATGAACATTTTTTTGTTTATGTTTTGGGACCACACTCGGCAGTGCTCATGGGATACTCCTGTCTCTGATCTCAGAAACCGCTCCTGGCAGGTGTGGGGGACCTTTTAGAATGCTAGGGATTAAACCCAGGCCCATCCCAGATCATCTGCATCCAATGCAAACATTATCATATTTAATTCTACTTGTACCCTTTATTATCTCACTAATATTTGTAATTTAAATCAAAATTTTTTCTAGGTAAATAAATAATTCCTGCTTTTTTATTTCAATTAAGCAAGCAATTGAATGAAAAGAAATATAGCTTTTGTAGAAAATGACAGAATAAAGTTAGTTTAGCTTATGGATTTGTCTTATATTTAAAAGTATGGGTTTTAAATAGTATCCCTTTAACGAAACAATTTGTTTGAGAGTAAAATATACTAAGTACATATTAGTAAACATATATTATTACTCCTAGAATAATAATCTTTATGAAAGTATAGTACATGTCTAATTGCTTTACTGCTACACTTATAGCTGTGATTGACTCACAGTGTTTAATTAGCATTTGCTGAATGAATTAACATCTGGGACATTTGCTATTAGTGTTAACCAGAAGACTAATATAATCTGATGTTCAAATGTGAGGGTTTAATTCAGCAATTATTCATTGCATGTCTAACACATGTCAACAGAATCACTACTACAACCATATTTCCGAAACTTAGTTGGCAAGATGTTCAAAGTAAAAATAAGCTTTAAAGTATACAGATCAAAACATCTGTAGTTGGAAACAAAAATTTAACCACTATAATTAGGAAATAGCTATTTCTATTTTATTTTTTTTATAAAAGGTGGATCCCAAGCAGTGTTCAGGAGGCTCAGGGATTCAACTAATGATTATTAGCCAACCAGTTCAGTAGTTCAATACAAAAGCCAGAGGATGCAATGCTAGTTGGACTCTGCAGTGCCTGGGGTGATCTTGCTTCCCCTGTAATAGAAGGGTCCACCAGAGCCAAACTAGGTGGTGATTCGTCCTATAAAGTTGTACGTGATGATGCTTAGATGACTAAATGGTGGAAATTGAACCCAATTGAGTTACAAGCGAGGCATGAGCCCTGGTGGCCGTACTGCCTCCTAGCCTAGAGTATAAAACATAATTTTATCTTAAATGGGTTGTTATGAAAAATAATGAAAAGTTATTTTCAGTAATTATTCTGAAAGAGCAGGGATAATTTATAAATATCCCTAGGAAAATGAGGAACATGTTCTCTTTAACAGACAACAATGTGGATTTTAATACCTTATATAGAGTTTCTATAGTGGCAAGACCTATGCAGCCCTTGAAAATCTATAACCAAATAACAAAGGTAAAAAAGAAATCACTATAAAAATAAATTTTATATTATTAATCTATTGTTGAGGTTTGAAATATCCTAGCAGTGTTAAGGCTTTATACTTAAAATCTTATTCAGTATTAGGTATTTGAACCTAGGTTGGCAGTATGCAAAAAAAAAAAAAAAAAAAAAAAAAAAAAAACCTCATCAGAGAGAGAAGTGAGAGGAAGAGAGAGAATGAGATAAAAAGAGAGAGAAGTAAAGCACCTGCCCCAGAAGCAGATGGGAATGGGAAATTGGGTCATTAATGGAAGAAAAAGTGCACAGATGAATATGTGTTGTATATTTTAAGACACTCAATTGTGAACAATTATGTAACCACAGTAATTAAATAAAGTTATTATAATTTAAAAAATCATCTATCCCTGTGTCCTCTCTCTAGCCCCCAAAGTAATATAAATAAAAAGTTAAATAATTTTCCATTGATGTTAAACTTGACTAATAATGGGTCACTTTGACACCTTCAAATTATATAGTGCTGTCAGTCCAGCAGAAGCACAAAAAATTTGATAAGAAGGTACTGTAAAAGTCCACCAAAGACAATGAGAAAAGAAAACAGAAGGTTCAACTAGCAACAACTAGCCCAGTCAATCCTCAGGTAATGACATTAGTAATACCATTTTGATCTATAACAATTATCATTAATCTATTTTCTTTTTTATCATTAATCTATTTTCATCTATGTAGATTTTAGTAAAAATGGGTTTATGTGAAAATTCATTTTGAAAAAGGGAGGAAGAGGATGAGAAAAAGAAAGAGTAATGCTCATGAGTGAGAATTTGGGATTCTCCAAAGGCACAGAGAGCCCTGGTACACAAATAAGCATTAAATTAGGAAAGTATGAAGTATACATGTCAAGAGGGAGATGCAGCCAACTTGTATATGCAAGAATCATGTACATGGGCTCAAGGAGCACGTGTATCTTGGTATCTTGATATATTCTTTGGCAATTCCATTTGTTTTTGTGTTGTAATAAGTAACATGAAGTAAATTTGCTTGTGCCTGCTAGGAGGAGGATCTTGGGTAGTGGGTGGAAAACAGTGGATATTGATGGAGAAAAGGTCACATCTGTTGTGGTATTGGTAATGAAACACTGAAACAATTGTATTATGAACAACTTGATAAATTCCAGTACAATAAATAAAATAATATACTTTAACAAAGAATATCAAAAGAATTTACAGGAGTATGCATGCTACATTAGTATTTATTTCATTTACACATGTCAAGTTCACACCCTCAAAATCTACATTTTGAAGAACAAGGCCTACTAAAATATACAGAAAATGCACAGAATCCTCATGATTAAAACCGGTAAATGCTCAAATAAAGAAAAGTAAAGGAAACAGAAGTGACATGATTTGTCCAATTTAAATAATTAGTCAATAAAAGCAAGGCAAGATTTCTTACTCTGGTATTTGACTCACAGAGTCCCATGTTCTTTACTATTCTATATATTAAATAGAGTTAAGCAATCACCAACAAATAGTTAAATTTTTTCTTATTCTCAACTTGAATTTTCATTTATATATATAAATTTTAAAATGTGTACATTAAATCATTTAATTAGGATGTGATTCTTGATAATTTCAGAAACCAATGAAAGAATGTTACATTAATAATTATTAACCTTTATTTTCAGAACCTATAAATAGAAAAGTACTAGTAACTTGAAAGCAAAGAAATTTGGAAGGAAAATGATCCTCCTATACAGGAGGATCTTGTAGTACACAGAGAAAATAACAGTGTGATCCTAAAAACTATTAATGAGGACCAGAGCAGTAGCACAGTTGTAGGGCATTTGCCTCATGCAACTGATCCAGGACAGATGTGGGTGTGATCCCCAGCATTCCATATAGTCCCCCAAGCCAGAAGCGATTTCTGAGTACAGAACCAGAAGTAACCCCTGAGCACCACCTGGTGTGATCAAAAAAATAAAAAAAAATTACTAATGAATATCAAACCACATGAATGGACCTAGTGTTTACAGTGCAATGAGATTATATTTTGTCTGTGTTATTCTTTTCCAAAAGTACTTGAGTTCTAGGTATCAATATTAGAGAAGAATCATAAAAAGGGGGATATAAACGCAAATGAGAACTATGGGGCTTAAGACTATTTTATTTAAGTATACTCATATAAAGTTAACAGATTTAAAACAATAAGGCAAAATAATATACTGTATTTTCTGGTGTATAAGATGATGGGGTAAAAACAAACAAACAAATAAATAAATAAAAAGACAATGGGGTATATAAGACTACTCCCTACTTTTCCTGTTAAAATATAGACTTTGGGCTATATTTGCCATATAACACTACCTCTTTTTTAATGCACACAAAATGGAAATTAAAAAGCATAAGAGAAAAAGAGTAGAATCCTCAAAGGTTAATAGTATATGTTTAAAAAGCTAGAATTTGGAGTGCCAACAATCATTTTACATTTGTCATTTGGACTGAGTGACTGTGATTTTTTAATAGTGATGTACATTAAGAGGAGGGAGAGGGGGCTCCTCCAAGAGCACCTGACTGGCATGCAGTGATTAATAGGACCACTAGAGGGAGACAGAGATCTTCCTCTGTGTCCCATAAAAGCAAAACAGAGGACTGAGCACCAGAAAGCCACATACCAGCTATGACACTCGGCAGCTGGAAGGGATTTGAACTCAGTAATTCCGCTTCTCTATGCCCTGAAAGATGAATCAGGACAAGAAGAGGACTGAGTGATGACGCCTGGCAGCTGGATGGGATGTGGTAGTAAGAGGGAGGCATATCACTCATCCTTGAAGCTGAAATAAGTTTCAGCTTGTTGTATACCAGCGTATAAGACAACCTCCAATTTTTAAGAAGTTTTTTATGGGTTAAAAATGATCTTATATGCCAGAAAATATGGTATATTAAAACATGGTGTTTGATACTTTATATTATAAAATAAATATTATCAACAATGATAATACTGTTTAAGAAATTAAACTTGTATGCTTACTATCTAATATTTTGTACATTCAGGACATGCTTGAAAAGAAAAGTTTCTTTCATAATTTTTTAACTAAAGCACCATGATTTACAGTTATTGATAGTTGACTTTTAGGCATACAGAATTTCAACACCACTCAACTACCAATGACAAGCTCCCCCAAAAAATGTTCCAGAATATATCCATAGTTCTGTGTTCCTAAAATGCATTTTTTGCCACACCCAGGTGCTCTCAGGATTTACTTTTGGCTTTGTGCTCAGAAATCACTTTTGGCATGCTTGGGGGACCGTACAGAATTCTGGGAATTGAATCTGTAACTGTCCTGGGTCAGCTCTGTGCAAGGCAATAGCTCTGGCCCACTAACCTGCCATTTTTACAGGTACCTTTTTAAGTTTGATTCTCATGACTTTAATGTTTTTGATTCTGTGTTTTGGGTAGTAGTTCTGTCTTTCCTTAACACCACCAATGTACCTGAATTCCCTTGAACTGTGTCTTTCTCCAACTACACTCTATTTCTTTCACTCTTACTATACTCAAGGCAATTCCCATTTAGACCCTTGAATTAACTCATGCAATTATTCTAAATATTTCATATAATTGAATAAACTGGGTAATAGTCAATATGGAAGAAATTATACATTTTACTCCCTTTTCTTCACATTAAATGAATAATCTTAAATTTGATTTATTGACAATGTTGTTTCTGCTTAACCATTAGATTTAAAACTAGAAAATCTATCCATGTTCAAACTCATATATGGTCTCCCAAGCCCAAATAGGAGTGATTCGCTAAGCACAGTCAAGAATAAGCCTTGAGCACCACTTATGTGACCCTAAAACCTCGATAGAGAACCGGGCATGTGGGAAGGGGTCTGCAATTAAGATATGCAGCGAGATTGGAGACGAGTGTGCCTGTGTCTACTTTGCAGCTCATCTGGCAACAGGGCCAGACTGGCCATTAGGAAGACCAGACATTGTGTGGCAGTTTGGGCACTAAAAGATTATCCATCACTGCCCTAAAATAATACAAATATAAACTAAATGTCTGGCAAAAGGAAAGCAAATCACTTATTATTACATGGTCAGTAGCTGCAAGATTGTATTTTTTAGCTCCACATTGTCAGGAGTTGTACAGACATGTAACCAAGACTGATAATGACCAGCTATATTAAATATCTGGATAGTCAAGATCTATGGAGGCCTTTTGGTGATATTCTGTAAGTGCCTGATCAATAAACATTAATTTTCTTATAAAGCAGTAATCCTTCTAAGATGCAATATATCTAGAGAAAAGAAGAAATGAAAACATTTAATCAAATAACCATTATTAGCAATTCAGATTTATAAAAAGGCTTTTTAAATATTGTACTTTGTATATAACCATGAATAGCACACAACTGTTTTTAAAAAGCTTTGCTTGATTATCTTAAGTTATTTAAATGTTTGCATAAATACATAAGAGAAATAATCTAGGTATAATATTTAGGTTTGCTGCTTTTTAATCATTTAAAATTCAAAAGTAAAATATGCATACATCAAAAAATGATGTAAACTATGAATGCATTATATGAAAAAATATTTCCTACACTTAACACAATATCATTTGATGGTTTTTTAAAGTAAAGTTTAATCATTAAGATTGTGGGGTCTCAAATCAGAATCTGTGTACCTGATTCACAATTTTGTTACCTGTCATATGCTTTGAAAATGTTCTTAAACTAACATACATTTTTCTACTGTGAAATGAATATAGTAATACCAAATAATTGACTTCAAAACTAAATAAAAATAATACATAAAGCTTTACATGGTATATAACTCATTGAATATCATTCATTAACAATTGTCTTCTCATTGATTCTACACATAATCATTAATATCCTAAAATACAGGTTCCTCCAGTACCAATGTTCCTCCTGTACCAAAAGTACAGCATTCTGACAAAAATTAACATAAACTCAAATGGTGAAAAGTGCAAAAATAGTTAGTGTTAGTTTATTTGGAAATTTGTCTAGTGTTCCAGACTCAGCCTACTTATCAAATCAAAACAAACAACACATAAACCCTAAAACAACAATAACACACAGTCAGATCAGGAACAGAACAATAAAGACAGTCTGTTGAAAGTTATCCCTGGGAATGAAGCATGGAGGTATTTCTCTGGGGTTCTGAGTACACACTACATCTCAAATAAACAAGTATCCTAACAAATTTTTAGAAAGTTATGAGATACTGGTATTCATTAAATTCCTAAATAAACATAGTAGTCCTCATGATATTGAACATGCTTTAAGAGTTGAGTAGAGGAGCCAGTGAGGTGACGCTAGAAGTAAGGTGTTTGCCTTGCAAGTGCTAACCGAGGGAGGACCCCCCACCCTGGCATCCCATATGGTCCATCCCCAAACCAGGGGCAATTTCTGAGAGCTTAGCCAGGAATAACCCCTGAGCATTAAACGGGTGCCCCCAAAAAAAAGAGTTGAGTAGAAAAACTATTAGAACATTCCCAAATTTTCAAGTCAGCTGTACCTGATACATTGCCATCATACAAATAAGTGCATTTTTTTGAATCAAAAACCTTGTAAGCTTTTTTAAAGAATAGGTCACAATATTTTCTTTATTTCCTAATTTAAGAGTCAATTATGAAATAAAAATAATGAGATATGATATAATAACTGTCACACAAAGGAAAATGGTTCATTACCTTGATTTTATTTATTACTAGTTTATTATTTTGAGAAAACACAGTATTCTATTGCAGTGACTCCCCATTCCCATGTTACTGACTGTTACAAAAAGTAACATTCTAATTCATTAATATGTTTCATGATTCTTCAGTCATTCCTTTCCTCTTGAGGAACATTTTTAAACCAAAGAAACTAGAGAGATTCCTATCAAAATTTTAAATTTCAGAAGAATTTGTACCCTAATTTGTCATCTATTATTTATAAGATTTAAAATTCTATCTTTAAAAACCGGGTTAGAAGAAACTACTATCGGTGAATATTTCAGCTGGGAAATTTTTTTCTGTTAAAAAGTAATTTATACTAGTCAAACAGTCTATAAATAAAATCTATTTAAATAAAAGTAAAGATGTATTTTAGTTACTTAATTCTATTCCAGTAATATACCTTATTAATTTATTGAAATAGTATTTTTAAATGTAAAAACAAACTGCAAACTCAATAAAAATATCATGGTTTGCAAAGAAAGTACTCATTAAGCAATAGTACATTTTCCAAGAGCATAAACTTAAATAAATAAATAAATAGCATAAAATCAGCCATATTTGGTATGATGCTATCCACTTACATCACAGCTATGAGTAATACATTTTTAAAAAATAATGTTAATATCCTGATGGATATGGTATATCTTGATTGTAACACTAATGATAATATGCAGGATCCCTTATTTCTAGACTTATATTATTATAGAGTATTTAAGTATCCAACATTAACTGCTTACTTCATCCAAATAGTTAATGTTTCCAATCTCTAATAGTGGTCTATGATACTATAATTTATCATGATGCAGTAGTTTATAATAACTTTTACAATTAATCTATGTCAATTTGTCCAGTTTTCTAAAAGCAATCTGTTAACCTAACTCCATATTTTATTAAAAATGGAAAAATATCTACAAGTTACTTAAGAAAAATAACGTAATGATCATTTTGTGGGGGTGAGCTTTATGATGAATGAATGATCAGTGAAATGAAAAACAAACTTAAGGCAAAACTGCTATACACAGTGGTGGTAATACTTCCCATAATCTCTTGCCCATCTCTACAACTTATTTTGAACGCATTGATTAAAACGTGGATTCAAAATTGAGAAACAATTTATTACTCTGAGAACTGGAGGTGGAGGGTGAATTCAATGCGATCTCTGTCCCCATGGGGCTTTCAATCTAATGGCAACCTACCGCAGAGTGTTCATGCCAAGCAAGAAATTCTGTGATGGAGGTACAAAGAAAATTATGGAGAAGTGGGAGAGATTCTGGTTATCATGCATTGAGGTTTCAGAGAAAATGAAACACTTAATTTGGGCCTTGATGCAAATAAGGATTTCAAAGAGTAATAAAAAGGAGTGTATGGGCGTGGAGAGGGAGTGGGTAGAGGAGGGCAAGCTATACAGAGATTGTCTCTGTGCTGACTTAATTGTCACAGGGAAGGCAAAACAGAGCGGAGCCATGTGATCTGATTAAAGTCCTAACTAGAAAAAGAATCAGAATTATTCCTTAAACTTTTAACTCACAGTCTAATGATTCCAGCTCCACACACCATGTTGCTCCATATCCTGGAGTGATGTGGTGGCATTTCTCTGCTTTCAAAACCCTCACCATCCTCCATTTATCCCTCCACATCGACACACCCTTCACAGGACCTTGCTAGGGAATCTAAAGACAAAAGCAGAGGCACTCATGTCTTCTGAAAACATAATAGTTACAGTTTGGAGCTGAAAATCAAATATATACTTCTAGATCTTCTTGGACCCCACTTTTGTCTCTCTATTTTCTATCAGGTCAAAGGATTAGGCTTGTGCTTGTGCTCGCTAACATGCTCCATAAAATTCTGCTCCATTCCTCTAAACCTTCCATTTTCCTATTTCACTTTGTCAAGTGTTCCCAGTTCCAAGAAATCGTAATTCAGAATGTGAGCGAGGTTGCAGATTTTTGGCTCTGGAGGTTGTGCAGATGTTATTCCTTAAGGAAGATGATCCTGATTGCCTATGTGAGTAATGGCTGTGAGTTGGCTAATAGCCAAAAGTTCTCTTATAGCAGAATATATAAACCTTCTCCTACTGAAAGAAGGCCCCCAGTAGGATAATATATTATTACACATGATTCAAATTACAGGATCTGCAGCAGGGGAGCTCATGACTGATTCAGGATAGTCGCCCCCTGAATACTGATGATGGGATGATGGAATACCTCATGAATTAAAAGGGCCATGGTTTAGCGTCTAAATCCGTCATATACGTTAAGCAGTGTCTATGCCTATCATTGTACTCTTTAAGCTTCTTTAATGCGCCATACGCTATTATGAAACTCTCATCGATGTTTTTAATTTTTTATGTCTTTGAATATCCATGTTCAACGATTCTTTAAAAGAAAATACGAACTCAACCTTATGCGCTAGAATGCTGCATCCCTTTACTGCCAATATGCAATAAAAACACAGCTTCAGTGAAATTGCATTCCTGTGTGACCCAATTTTGGCTCTTTGGAATTTTATGAAAATGTATACATGCTCTATTTTCATCCTTAAAGTCATCTACAGAACTAGATTATCGATTATAAACCAGACATAAATGTAGAAGACAACCTTTTGTTTCCAAAGGTTTTCAGCTGAATAAATGATCTCACCCAAGTAGATTATTTCATAAGGTCTTCCTTGCCCTTCTTAAAGAAACACAATAAATTTGCTAAACGTATGACATAGGGAATGAAGATCGTACATTTTGACAAAAATTCTAGGCAGATGTTCAAAATTACGCACTCTATAAAGCACAAATGTCTGCAATATATTTTGAAATAGCATGGAAGTCTGTCTCTCAACTTCTTTTCAAGCTGGATCTTGCATTGAGTTTGTCTAGTAAATGGATGCAAATCAGGTGCATTGTGCTGAGATGGGAAGAGAGATTTGTCCAGAAATGACCTCAGCTCAATTCATTAATAAAATGACATGTTGGCCCAGAGCAGTGAAGAAAGAAATATAGCCAGAGAGAACTTTCCTTCGTGAAAGATACACATAAGCACTTTTTTTTTTTTGGATAAAGCATTGTATATAAAATGGTACCTGCAGCACAAAAATCTGGACACCTTCAAGGAAGTTTTGAAATACAGATTGCTTTTGGGGTGGGGGGCAGTAACTACCACTTCCATGGTAATGCACCTTCTATTCTCTATGACCTTGTGCCAAACTGAAGCCTAACTTATACAAAACATACTCAGTACATGATGAGAGAAGGGCCAGACCAAATAGACCAAGGGTCCCTTATTTTTTCCAAGACTTATATAAGAAAGAGAAAATAATTTTGCAAGGCTAAAAAAAATAGAAATAGAACCAGAAGCAGTGACCATAGACTCTCATTAATTTTTGGAAGGGGGTCTCTTAGAAGGGTACGAGAAAGGCGGTAAATGCTATTAGAGAGAAAGTAACTGCATTTTCCCAAAGCGGTATAAATTATGCCAGCAGAATAATTAATGGAAGGACCTAATAGGGGGAGGGGAGTCCCAGGAAAGGGGGAAAGCTATGTTAAACAAAGTTCATTACTGCATGATGTAAATGAGTTTCTCACCAGTGATGTCACTGATTGGCTGAGCTGCAGAGCTGGCTTCGAGCATGGCCGGATTGGCTGCTAGCTCTTCTGGTGCCTGCCTGCCTGGGCAGCGGTTGAACCAAATACTGTCTTTCTTGTTGTCGTTTGAAGCAAATCTTGTTCAGCCCAGCTGTGTCTCCATAGTAGTGGCACCCTAAGACAGAGTCTCTCTCCTGCTTCCCACAGCTCTGTCTGTGAGGCGGTCGCTGCTGTGAAATACCAGCGCTTGGCACCAAGCCCAGACAGCGCTCTCAGATCCATCTATAACACATATACAAAAAAAAAAAATTAAAGCAGTTCTTTCATCTGAATTGCATCCTAAGGAGGATTAAGACGGCTTCTTGTACTACTGATTTGTGTCTTTTCAATCTGATGGCTAAAATAGTTTTTGAAATACAGTATCCTCTCAGCAGTAGAACATCATTGGTTAAAATTGGCTAAAAAAAAAAAAAAGAAAACAAGAAAAAAAGAGAGAGGGATGACCTCTCTCCATGTTTACCTTGATTACAGAAAAATAATTCTTCATTTCCCTCTTAAGCACCATAACGGATGTATTTTTTTTTTGTCTCCTAGCAGAACTTTAAATTCGCACCAGATTTCTAATTATATCCGAGTCATTATTTTCAGGTTAAGACAAGGGGTCTTAATTAGCATTCTTTTTTAGCTATACAAAATGAGACAGGGCATGAAACAGAAACAATCTATGGAGAGGCAGAGAGAGAAAGAAAAAAGTCTGTGCAGCTTTTACAGTTGAACTGACACCCCCTCTTTCCCCACTCTCCTTCTACCTCCTCCCGCCCTTGCAAAAAAAGAATGCAGTCATATGAACTTTACCAGACAATGGAGTACCTACAGCTCTCTCCTAGACAAGTCCTTTATAACCAGCCAGTGCTATGTGCTGCAAACAGTGGCCAATCGGCAGGCTCCTTTCTGCAGCAGGAATACAATAGGTGCATTGGCCACACTGTCCTCCTAGCCCCTGACAGCAGTTCAGGTTCATTTATTGTACACTGGAAGGCACATATGTCTTTAATATTCGCTGTGAAATTATCAGCGAGGCTGCCTTTATTTCACCGTAATTACATCAACCTAATTACCGCACACGGGCTGCAATGGTAGAGCTTACACAGAGTGGCACATAGGCATGCGTGCCATAAAAATATGCATGAACATGCTTGCTTATTTCAATAATAAAATCCCTCAATTATCTTATCCCCAGAGCTCAATGCTTCCACCAAAAGACTTCCGCGGATATAGTCATCACGTCTCCCCTTCAAAAGGAATGTGTGTGAATGAATGCATATGTATGTATGCGAGGAGATATGGATATTTGCAATAATGTAAATATAGTTTTAGCCAGTGACTGGGGTGAGGTAAGGGAATGGAATCTACTCAGCAAATAAAAGGTTATTGAGGACCTAGGGCTTTACCCCACAGCAATGGGCATAAAAATGAAGTAGTAAGGAAATCTACATGCATCACCATAGCCATGCATAGATGGCGATTTATTAAAACCACCATGGGCATCTGCATAAATTTCACTAATGTATTTCCATATTACATACTTATAGCGTTCCTTGCAACACTGACTCAAAGAGCTTGAAAAATCAAATCTCTTGCTCTTCATGTATTATTTAAGCTGAATTGAGAAGAAGCGCCCGCTAAAATTTTGTATGCATGCCGCATTTACATATTCATGAACAGAAAGCTGTTATGACCGCTATTCTGTAGCAGGACATGAAAAGGCAGGATCCAGCAAAGAGACTGTATTCATTCTGGGGAGCAATGGCAGCATATGTTAACCAGGAAGAGAAGACAATGTGTGGGGAGATCTCATTTGGGGGGCTGACCTTGTATAATAAAGATTCTGGGTAGACAACCTACCCCAAAGTGTGAAAGTATAATGAATATAGAATGTAGAGTTGATACGCATTGTCCATGGTCATTTAGTCACACTATAAAATGTAAGCACTTTGAAATGGAGATTTCTGGCTCGAGTCTTTGCAGGTAAATAAAATTACATTTTGTTTTATGGCTACTTAAAATTTCATCAAAATGGTGGCAGGCTGAGCGGTAATACATTTTTTCATTAGTTTGTTATTTCCATATTTCTTGTTGCATATAATGATGGTAACTAAGCCTTTAATAATTAATTGTTCTTAAAGGGAATTTTACATTTACCTATATTTATGGTTATTTTGATTTCTGTTTATGATATGTAATGTGGAATATAATATTATAGTATGTACATTTGGAGAAACAGTAGCTTATGTCCATAGTATAAAGATACAAGTATATAAAACATAATTTACTTCACTAGAGGGAATAAATTATAATTTTATCATTCGCACTAAAGAGTCTTCATTTCTATAAATATTTGAAAATTAGTATGTTACATTTAAGTTATACTTGTTTATTTTATTACTTCCTACACTCAATGACTTTCAGGATTTGGGAGGAAGGATGGGTGAGGCAAATTATTTACTAGTGATGAGCCACAAGAGATCCTTATAAACAGACACTCATAAATACAAAAATATACCATAAATCAATGGTTCAAATTAATAATTTCAGATGTACTGTCCTCATAGATGATTAAGAATTATTTTAAAATTAATTTAGGGAGCAGAGCGATGGTGCAGCAATCGAGGGTTTGGCTGACCCAGAACTACCATATTTCGATTCCCTGGCGTCCCAAATGGAATCCAGGAAAAAGCACCAAGGGGAGAGCAAATGAACCTGAAAACAGTCTATAGTTAATCCCATGATAATATACTTCAAGGGTGGAGAAACCCTGTACCTCTTAGGTAAAGGAAATTCCTTTTCCAATGACCCCAATATTTACTGTGCATCTGCAGAAGTGGAAAAAAAAAACACAAATCATTTTTTCATTAATATTATTTACTAATATATTTTTATTGTGATAGTTTGGCAATTGAAGTGGATATCTCCATTTATTTTTATTTATTTTTTCTTTTCTTTTTTTTCCTTTTCTTCTTTTTTTGAACGCTCACCGGATACTTTGACAGTGCTTTAGGTACTGTTGTGGTGCTTCACCCTCTCTTTTTCCCTACATCTCTCAAACCAAGGATGAAACCCTCTAGAAGGTCTCCGTCCACTTCCAGAGTATTTGACTTTTTTTTTCTTTATTTCTTTCTCTTCTCTAGGTTATTACTTTTCCCTTCTTCAAACAAAACCACATAACTTGAACTAACTAGTCCCGCATCCCAATTGGGGGTGGGGTATAAGGGAAGTACCAAGTTAAGCAGGTGTAGGACCACCAAGTAGTTAACTAGGCACAGAGGGAACCACTTATCCTGGCAGCCCCGGGGGTGAGGGAAGAGGACATGTGAGGTAGGATGGGAACGGAGGCGGAGGGAAGGCAATTTGGTGAAGGGAAATCCCCTGATTTTATGTTAACATGTACCTAAAATATTATTATCAACAATATGCAATTTCATATTTTAACAAAATACTCAAAACTAAAAAATTAGCTTGCCAAAACATTTTATTTAGAATTATTATGCTAAGGAACTATGTCTTGGAAATGGAAACCTTTTATTTCACTCCTCTGCAGGATATTAGAAAAATAATATGCAGAGACAATAGAGATGAGAGCCATGAGGACTAACTAGTCCATGATTTGAAGTTTGCCACAAAGTGGGGCCAGAGTGATAGCACAGCAGTGGAGTGTTTGCCTTGCACGCAGCTGATCCAGGACCGACAGTGATTCCATCCCCTGTCATCCTAAATGGTCCCCCAAGCCAGGAGTGATTTCCAAGCGCATAGCCAGGAGTAACTCCGGAGTGTCACCAGGTGTGGCTCAAAAACAAAAACAAAAAAAATAACAAGATCAGGAATGCAATTAGAACACTAATCCCACTGACAATTACCATGACAATTATAGTGAAAGAGAGAAGAATTCTTGTCCCAGAGACAGGGGATGGGGGAGAAAAATAAAGGTCATTGGTGGCAGGAAAGTTGCACCAGTGAGGATGGTAGACATTCTATGACTGACACCCAACTAAGAACATTTCTGTAAACACTGTGCTTAAATTATTTTTTAAAATAAATTTAAAAAACCAACTATGAATAATTTTAGAACTTATAGTGCTTTATAAAAAATTTAAAGAAATCAAAACCTTTTAGACAGGATTGTAAGAGAAAATTAGCAACTATTTGCTCTAAAAAAATAAATAAATAAATACAGTTCTGATCTGCTGGCAGAAAATTCTTATGTGTCTGAGTTTTACCATATATACATATATGTACACATATATGTATATGTACACATATATGTATATAATTATATATAATTTATAGTTCTCTCATATCAGATCAAAGACATGCATTTATATGATAACTATTTAAGAATATGCATGCCATCTGCACTCCCAGGATGTAAGTTAGCGAACTTCCTTATAAAGATCAAAAGCACAGCCTTAGACTCACAATTATCAAAAAGTCAAGTCAGCATAAGTTGACTATAAGAAAGTGAAATAGGGGGCCGGGTGGTGGCGCTGGAGGTAAGGTGCCTGCCTTAGGACGGACCGGACCGCGGTTCGATCCCCCCGGTTCCCATATGGTCCCCCGTGCCTGCCAGGAGCAACTTCTGAACGCATAGCCAGGAGTAACCCCTGAGCGTCACTGGGTGTGGCCCAAAAACCAAAAAAAAAAAAAAAAAAAAAAAAAAGAAAGTGAAATAGCATCTAATCACCTAACGCTTAAAAATAGTATTATGCTTCCTGTATATGGAGCCAATTTGGGGAGATTTGCAAAAATAATGAATTTTTAAAATGTTATCACTTTCCTCATGGCAATCATTCTTAAAAAGAATATTTAAGCTATTTTTATAAGAGTAGAAGTATTCCTAAATATAATGAATATTAAAAAGCTACTGTTACATATTTACCTGCACAATACCAAGCATCAAGATGAATAAAACAAGATGCAATTAACTATCAGAATAGCTTTGAATATCAAACTGCCACAAACTAATACTTAAAATTTCAGTTGTCTAGTTTTTGTATTTCATGTGAAACACTCTTAAAATCTTTAGTAATGATCTCTTATTAGGGGATATGAGAAACATCAGAGTTTAAACTGTGCAACTTTAGGATAACAATACTATTTTTAAACATCAGAGTTTAAGCTGTGCAACTTTAGGATAACAATACTATTTTTAAAGATAATTTTGGAACATACTATGACTTCTCACTTATATTGACCTCAAAAATCTTAGCAATTTATGCCATGTGAAATAAATCACTGATTTTAAAATCACTATGATTTAAAAAAATCTTTTTATTGCAGAGTACACAGCTGAATTAGTTATGAATGTTTGTCTAAAGGTGCACTTTATGAAAATAACACAATCATGACAACTGATTAGAAGATTAAAATTTTCAAGCAGATTAATAAGCAAGAGATGAATTTTGTGTTCAAAAACAAAATCACACATTTTTAGCAATAGTTTTCATAATACTATATATGTATTCTACAAAAAAAAGTAATAATATAAATGCAGGAAGAAAAATGAAAACCTTAGGCATGGAGAAAATAGCATTGGACTGGAACACATTCATTGCATTCAGAAAAGTCCACAGACCCTCGTGGTCTCTAGTGCACTTTCATGGGTAGAACTTTTAGACTCTGAAAAACCTGGAACCAAGTAGCACATCATCTACCATGAATGGTCTACTGATTGGTCTACCTATGGCTACAAGGGGTTCTGAGTACTTCTTGGAAAACTCTTTAATGAAAAAATAAAAATAAATAATGCAAACCATTTATTTAAAAGTTGTTGCCAAGAGCCTTATGACATTATCTTTGGAAAACAATTTGCTTATATGTAAAATTTTTCACAACCAGAGTAAAAATAAGAACAAAATGTTTTATTCAAGTCATAAAATAAATCCAAAATTACACTAAGTAGAAGTTGTTACATCTGTAACTAATAAGAACTTTATATGATTATTAGTAGAGGTCTGTTTCTAATAAGATCTTATCATAATATGCATGGACTGTGTAAAAAATGTATTCACATTTTAGTACAGATGTGCAAAGGAGTCATGGCTTCTCCATCCAAAAGTGAACTAATTTTCCTCAGATGGAAAAAAAATTAAGTTTTAAAATTAAGTATGTTATCTTTCATGTTTTTAATAGTTTGTTTTGATATATTCCCTCTATGACAAACAAAATAGCTCCCCTTTAAAAATGTAATCCCATAACTTATTTCCAAGATATTGTAATATTGCCAGATGTTACCAGAAAAAAGATTATTAAATTTTCTGATTATATTAAGATTGCTAATCTAATAATATTAATGTAGAGAAAGGAAGTAATTGCATACATTATTAAAAACTAAAATGATAGTATAGCATTTAGGTCACCTGCCTTGCACTCTGCCACCCTAGGTTCGATTCCTGTTTCACAGATGGTCCCTTAAATTCTGCCAGATATGAGCCTTGAACACAGTTAAGAATAAACTCTGAGCACAGTTAGGTGAAGCTCAAAAACTAAAAGTTATCACTTTTTAATTTTTTAAGTGTAAAATAGATGTAAAATATATTCAAGAGAAAGAGAGATGAGATCACACATGAATAATCAGATAGCTATGGACCTTTAAGTTAGACAGAGTCTATGATGATGGATGGCACACAGACCCTAGAAATTAGAAAAGAAAAAAATAGAAATTTCCATAAAATCCTGAAATAATTACTTCTTTCCCACCTTGTTTTATTCTGTTGATATATTTTTGGACTTCCAACATCAGTGCCTGTGAAGTAAGACATTTCTATAAAGAAAAGTTTTAACATTAACCCCATTTTCTCTTAAATTGTGGGAAAGAGACAGAAATTTTGCGGTTTTAGTGGAATGAGGAACTTCTGCTCTGAAATGCTCTTAGTATATAATTTGGCTGGTTCCTGGGTCTCTGTGTTGGGTTCATATAAGTACAACAGCTGACCTATTCTGTCTGTAGGAACAATGTGATATTTGCAAAACAAATTTCATGCATCTCTTCACTTTCTTTGGTCACAAATTTTTGTACCCTGTAGTCTCAATTTAAGCATTAGACTTCTATTGCAAAATCATCACTCCATCTTACTGCATTTGCTTACCAGTGTATGTGAAAATTAATCTTTCATTTTTTGTGTGTCCATTCTCCCAATTTTATTTCCAATGCATGACTTTGGAAGTTAGAATCCAAAAAGTTTATTGGATAAGAAGATATAATTTAAGGTTAGTTTTATGAGTTGCAGAAATTTAAGAAACATAATTTTAAAAAAGAAGCATAAAAAAGATAATAAGGACTTTAAATTTCTTTGCAATTTTTTATTGAGCAGCTGATTTATCTGAGCTGATTAAAACATAAACAAAATAAAAATTTAAGCAGAAAATTATAGCTAAGAAACAACATTTTTTTCACTCTTCTCAAAATATTGTTAAGACAAAAGTAGTTTGAAAATCCATTCAGATATAAGACTGTAGGAAATTTTGGCTTAGACTTCCAAAGTTGTGAAATAAATATAAAATAAGACAATCATAACATGCCATCAACATTTTATGATATTTAGGTGATCCATGTTTCTTTCATTCAAAATGTCCACAATCAATAAAAATACTGCAAGGCATAATTCAAACATATAAGACAAAATTTCTAAAACCATGAAGGTAGAAGAAAACAGAAATATACCCATATTTGGTCAAGTGTGGAGTAAACTAACACTCTAATAATTGATATTTTGGGGCTAGAGCAATAGCACAGTGGATAGAGCATTTGTTTTGAATGGGGCCAACTCAGGTTCAATCCTGACAAACCATATGGTCCCCTGAGCATGCCTGGTGTGATTCCCAAGAGCAGAGCCAGAAGTAACTACCGAGTACCACCTGATGTGAACCTAAGCCTAAATCATTGTAATAATAAATATTTTATTAAATTAGAGAAAAAAATGAAGAAATTTACCAAGAAATAGTTTTAAATTAAAATTATATTTAAATAGAAATCTATAGCTGAAAATGTGAGATTCTTAAGAAATATGTGTTTAGAACATATTTGTAAATAGAGCAGATTGGTGAACTGGAAGACAAATCACAGTGATTAAAAAAAAAGATTAAAAGAAAAACAATAGGAGTCATTGAAAACATCTGAGACCAGTATAATAGGAGCTTCAAAAAAAATAAGAATAATAAGAATGGAGCAGAAACATGTGAAAATATTTAAGTATTTTCCAAACTTATAAATTCAAGAAGTTTTCTGAAAGCAAAGCAAAAGAAACTTCCTAAAGTGGAGCACATTACCTCCTAGAGAGCCCTGAAAAAAGTGGGGGGGAGTAGTAGACTCAGATTCAATGAAGACACTTTTTGCTCACTTATAAAGGTAGATAGATTTCCAGGAAGTAAATCTGTTTTGTTGGTGTTTTGAAGACAGAGTAGCAGGACAAATAATTTGAGAATCTTTGATATAACCACTACATACCAAAAATAATGAGAAAATACTCTCAATATAATACTACTATTCTGTCATATCTACTTCTCAATTGAAAAAAGCATCAGAAGACAAATGGGAGACACACTATAAGTAGTAAGACATAGGGGTGGAAGTAGGATGCACTTCCAAAGCAATTACATATCTGATGAATGCCATCTTGAAATATAAAGATATTTTTCTTTTATTTTTGTTTTGCATTATATATATATATATATATATATATATATATATATATATATATATATATATATATATATATATATAAAGACCTTTCACTAGTGCAACATTCCCATCACCAATGTCCCAAGTGTCCATCCTCTCCACCCTATATTGGCCTGTACTCTAGACAGGCTTTCTACTTCCCTCATTCAGTCACATTTTGTTATGGTTCTCAGTGTAATTATTTCTGTGAGTGCACCCATCACTCTCTGTGGTGAGCTTCATGTCGTGAGCTGGACCTTCAAGTCCTCCTCTATTTTGTCTCTGAGAATCATTACACATATGTCTTTTATTTTTCTCAAAACCCATAGATGAGTGAGACCATTCTATGTTTATCTCTCTCCCTCTGACTTATTTCACTCAGCATGAGAGATTCCATATACATCCATGTATAGGAAAATTTTATGACTTCATGTCTTCTACAATTAATCTTAGTCAAAATGCCAAGAAGTGATAAGACTTCATCTCTTCTGACGGCTGCATAATATTCTATGGTAAATATGTACCAAGTTTCTTTAGCCATTCATCTATTGAGGGGCATCTTGGCCGTTTCCAGAGTCTGGCTATTGTAAACAGTGCTGCAATTAATATAGGAGAGAGGAAGGGACTTTTCTATCATAATTTTGTGTTCCTAGGATATATCCCTAGGATGGGTATAGCTGGATCATATGGGAGCTCAATTTCCAGCTTTTGGAGGAATCTCCATATTGCTTTCCATAAAGGTTGGACTACATAGCATATCCACCAGCAGTGAATATGAGTTCCTTTCTCTCCACATCCCTGCCAGCACTGCTTGTTCTCATTCTTTGTGATGTGTGTCAATCACTCTGGTGTGAGGTGGTACCTCATAGTTGTTTTGATTTGCATCTCCCTGATGATTAGTGATGTGGAGCATTTTTTCATGTGCCTTTCAGCCATTTGTATTTCTTTTTTGTCAGTGTCTGTTCTTTTCTTCTCCCCATTTTTGATGGGGTTAGATGATTTTTTTCTTGTAAAGTTCTGTCACTGCCTTGTATATTTTGAATATTAGCCCCTTATCTGATGGGTATTGGGTAAATAGTTTCTCCCACTCAGTGGGAGAAAATATATATCATGTTATATATAATATATCAAATATATATTTGATATATAAAATACTTTTGACACTATTAAAATGAAAATGATTACAAAATTATTGGCTGATAAAAACTGATGTAAGACTTAAAAGATTTAAAATATTTGAAATATCACAGAATATAGTAATAGATGGAGAACAATAGTGTTTACCTTCCATGATTCTTAATGAGGGAAGTGGTAAAAGTACTAGATTCATGTATAATTATAAATCAGAAAAAACATAAGTAGAACACTTTGCAATACTGAATCAAGAGTCTTTAGTAATCAGTGCTTTTGACCTATAAAACAGATGTAGAGGTAAATAACTGGAACTACAATAAACTCGGGAGCTTTCTGCATTGCAAGAAATAATGACCAGAATAAAGAGACACTACACAGAGTGATATAAAACTTTACCCACCACTCATCTGATAAAACTTTAATGTTCAAAATATCTATAGCATGATAGAATTATCAAGGTGATAAAAAATCCGGGGCCGGGCGGTGGCGCTGGATGTAAGGTGCCTGCGCTAACCTAGGACAGACAGTGGTTCGATCCCCCAGTTCCCCATATGGTCCCCCGTGCCTGCCAGGAGCGACTTCTGAGCAAATAGCCAGGAGCAACCCCTGACCGTCGTCGGGTGTGGCCCAAAAACCAAAAAAAAAAAAAGCTAATCCATTCAATAACTGAGGGAAGATATGAACAAAAGCATATTTAATGAAGACACAGATAGCCAACAATGTTTATGAAAAATGCTACATTCAGAGTTAAAGGAAGGGCACTTGTCTTTCCAATGTAGCCAACCAAGATTTAATTCCTGGCTTTCCATATTGTCTCATAAGCCTGCCATGAGTGATTCTCCAGTGCAGAACCAGAAATAAGCCCTGAGCACCACCAGGTGTGGCCCAAGACAACAGCAGCAGCAGCAAAAAAATGCTCTGCATCATTTACTCTAAAGGTGATGCAAATAAAAACATGAGATATCACCTCACACTATTGATGCAGGCACACATTACAACAAACAAAAGCAACCCATGCTAGTAAGGTGGAAGTTGAGAAGAGACCCTTGGTCACTGCTGTTGGTCATGTCTTCTGGATTCAATGTATTTTTGGAAAACAATATGAATACTCTTGGAGGTTCTAGGAATTCAAATTTTATATGTCTCCACAATTTCAATTCCTGGCATTCACTTCAAGGGTTCAAAACTTTACTAAAAAAAA
>PVKC010005001.1:0-34284 GCA_004027635.1 Crocidura indochinensis | reverse complement strand
ATTTATTTATTGGTTTTGGGGCCACACCAAGTGACCCTCAGGGGTTATTTCTGGCTATGCTTTCAGAAACCAATCCTGGCTCCGGGGACCATATTAGGATGCTGGGGATCAAACCCAGGTCTGTCCTCGGTCAGCAGCGTGCAAGGCAAATGCCCTACCACTGTGCTATAACTCCTGTCCCTAAGATCAAGCTTTCAATGTCTATTTCACATCCTTCTCAATAATCCATTTTTTTTTACTTCCCACTCTTTCTAGAAAGTTGATTTTTATAAGTTTGTATGCAAGGAGAAGTTAGGACTGTTTGTTAGCCTCTAAAGTATAATCTTGGAGAGCCAGTTATTAGAACTATAGAACTCTTTATTAGGAGCTTTTAGAATAATAGAAATTTTCACTAAGGATAATATTATGTTCTTCCAGAAAAGAATGGCCAAATATCTGTTTGTTGGCTCCACTGAGCAAAATTTATCAAATTTCTTATACTCATTTATTATCAAATGAGTTTCCTGATTATAAGCCTACCATATCTCAAATTAGTAGATATAAGTTAATATATGTTTTATCATAATGTATGCAATTTGTAATGAGAGAAAGATTCCCATTACCCGCTGGTACTGAGGCACTTTGTGACCATCTTCCAAGTTCTCCAAATACTAAGAGATTTTTCCTGGATGCTCAATTAGTTTGTTATCAGAAAATATCTTACCTTTAGTTATACTGAGGTCTCAGTGCTGAATTAGGTATTTTCAGTAGAATTTACAAATTGTTCAATGACATTTATTGATCATTTCTTAGACAGTTCAAGTTAATTACTTAATGTTTCTAAAGCAAAGTCATTAATTTGCCACAAAGTGGATAAGAAAAGGGTCTTCCCTAAAATTGATGGCACAAAGCTCCCACTAGTTTGAGCTGGTTGGCACCCAGTGCACGCCTTCTCTGTGCACTTGTCCTCCTATTTTGAGGGTTTATTTTTTTGTCAGTTGATGATGCTGATTGAACTCCAGTGGCCTCTGCATAGATTCAAATATGTGCATGAAGGAGCTCAAAAAAAAAAAACTAAACAAACAAACTAGGGAGTTCTCATTAAAAGTAAGTAGGAAAAACACTAACAGATAAATTTTAGGTCACAAGAGAAGATACCAAACCATCTTTCAGTGAGACCCAAAAGAAATGGGACTGCATCATGTGGGTGCTCAGTTCATTCTTTAATTCCAAAAATATTGTGCTCAGATGCTGGGGAACTTTGTTTTCTGAAGATCGTCTTTGAGAAAAGTAACACAGGTATCCTGAGTTGTATGAACATCATCTTAGGATCTGTCTGCATGGTGATTATCTCTACATTTGAATTACCTTGATTGTTTTTTCTGATGGACCTGGGTTTGCTGGTCAGATTTCACATTGACTATGTGGCATCCCAGTTAATCCAAGTAAATACTCTTTGCTTCCCATTTTTTATTCATATCCTCAGTTTTTTTTATAAATTACTTTATTTAAATGCCATGCATTTCATAGTTGCTCATAATATATTTGTTCTAAGACCAATCTCACCACCAACACAAAAATTCCTTCCCCAGATATCCATCCATTTTCAAGCTACTCTTATAGCAATAATATATATTTCGTGCTTATTGTTTGTTTACAGATAAGTGGAGATGAAATATTTTTTTTTTGGTTTTTGGATCATACCTGGCAGTGCTCAGGGGTTACTCCTGGCTCCATGCTCAGAAATTGCTCCTGGCAGGCACTGGGGACCATATGGGGCACCGGGATTCGAACCGATGACCTTTTGCATGAAAGGCAAACGCCTTACCTCCATACTATCTCCCGGGCCCCAAGAAAATTTTTGAAATTTTTTGTATCTCTCAATGAGGTCATTAAGTCATTGTCAGAGTAATTTATTAAATGATTTGTTGCTAACTTTCTGTTATTTGCTTTGTTTCTGAACATTATGTGGCTTTGAATCCACATTGGTGTCTAAACTAGTGTGTTCCTACTGGGATTGCAGAATTAAAAAAAAAAAAGAGTTGTTGCACAGCCACATGGTCCAGGAATTCCAAACTCTATGGCTGATATTGAGGACTTTGTGGGGTGTGGTATTGACTGCTAGAGCTTCCAGTAGTATAAGAAGATGAAGAAGATGTGTGTGCGTGCGTGTGCGTGTGTGTGTGTGTGTGTGTGTGTGTGTGTGTGTGTGTGTGTAGGGGAATTCTTGCACTCCAAAAATATCCTGAAAATGTCAGTCCAAATATTGGTACACCGGGAATTTTGGTCGGTTTGGCATCTTTGAAGAACTCTGTGATTGAGTGGCAATATAGGGCCATTTGAAAAGCAGCAGTTGTGATTGGTGGGAACAGCTGGCATGGCTTTGATAGGATGGGGATTGTAGTTTATCCTCTTCTTCATACTTTGTTTAGGACTAGAGGGCATGATTGGGAGATATAGAAGACATAAAATAGAAGAAAAAATACTCTCACCAGAACCTGGCAGTTGTTTATTTGTCTTACAAATAAGTGATATTAATCACAGGAAGAAAATGAGAGAATAATACACATACATTTAATGTGTGCACAGGTAGAGTGCTGTAATTAAAAACTCCCAAATCTCATTGATTAACAGCAAGATGAAGATTAATAACCTGTTATAGTCATTATTTAATGCAAATTGGTAGAGTAGATGACTACCTTTCACAAAGGCTCTTTATTTTATAGGGCTTTAAATTACTCTACTGATCCTCTGAATTCAACTAACATAACAAAATGAATGTAACATGCCAAGGAGATAGTAGAAGGGTTAAGACACTTAGACACTTGCCTTGCATGCTGCTGACTCTGGTTCAATCCTCTAATAGCATATGGTCCCCAAAACACTACCAGAAGTGATCATGAAGCAGAAGTATATCCTGATGATCACCAGCTATGACCACAATTCACATCCTTCCTAAGTGAATATGGAAAAGTCCCAACTAATCTGAACTGCCTTTACATGAAGTGACACATGGCTCTAAAATTTTACCCTGAAAACAAATCACAGGATGAGTAGCTGAAGTGGATCTAGATAATGGGACCAACGATTCACCAAAGGAGACACAAACACAGATTATAACTAAGTACTAGCTGACTATAACAGTATAATCCTCTGCTTTGGCAATAGCAATATTTTTGTAAAGAAATACATTTGAAAGCCTTCACATATAGTTTGAGATTTATATAAGGCATGTTTAATGCTTTATTATATGTAATAATTCATAAAAGAGTTGCTAAGGCATGGGGTAACTCAAATTTTCCTTTAGCATTATCTTCCCACAATGTAATTCCACCATTCAATATTTCTGCTGGGAAATACGTATTTCAGGTGACAATAGTGAAGTTACTCCCAGTCACATCTTGTTAAGTGAGCCTACATCACAGGTTCTTTAACTGAGCCTGGGTAGATGGTTAAAATGACTATAAATTTCAAGGCGATGCCATTCCCAATTGCAATGCCACCTCATGTTTCATTTCTAGCTTCTTGGTGCGAGCGTCTCCTCCCATTGGCATGACATGTAGATTGTTTTAATGGCTCCTAAGATGGGTGTGAGGAGAATGGAAAAACTCCTTTGAATTGTAATCAGTCTGTCTCCAGACATAATGCTAGCAAAGATGCTTAAACAGCACTCTGTAAAGATGTTAAGAAAATATTTGTAGTGGTTCACACACACCTATAGACAAAAAACAGTTCTTGTTGCTGTAGAAGCAGCAACACTGTACAGCCTTAATTAAAGCATCATCTGACCCGTTTTTTTTTTTTTTATGCTACAGTTGCAGAATCCTGCTGAAGAAAAGGATTAATTACAGATGAGCTGTGTGTCATGATAATTAACTATTGCAGCTTCTCTTATTTGCAACATTCTGGTACTTTTTCCGCTTTAGTAGATTCAAGGAATGAGAATTTTTATCACATCCCCTGCCTGCAGTCCCTGATGGATTTGTCACACATAAATTTGCACAGCATACACAAAATATTGAGCTATCAGCATTTTATCTCTATGCATGCTGGAGCAGATAGTAAAGTCAAGCTTGAATTTAGGATGTAAAGGTCCAGGTATGAATATATAAAAGGCCCCATGGAAATGTGTAATAAAAGCAGATTGCAAAATGATTGAAGTCAGTTCACATTAGCTAGCATAGGAAATATTCAATACATGTTTTCAGGTGGTGAGTACATTGAAACCAAATGATCGTATTGAAATAACAGTATTATATGACTCCGATCTGAGTATGATTTTGAATTTTCTACTAAAGATAAACTATTTTGCTGCCAGGGTCATATCAGTTTTTACAATTTTCCATAAAGTACAACAACCAAAAGTATTGTGGAAAGGGGGACCCTTTACTAATATTACTATTTGATTCCCTAAACAAAACAACTAAGACTGCACCTATCACACTTAACAATTTCCTCTGATTTATATTCAGATGAGTAGAGAGCTGTGAGATGTTAACCATTATGGTCAGTGATGATTTTCTTCGACTTTGGGACTTCTTCGAAAAATAAGCAGTACTGGTGTTGCAGACAGCTCAGGTTATAAAATCACCTCACATGAGTTTCTGAAAAAAGCTTTATTATTTCCCCCTCTCAGTAGTTGCTTTGTATATAACACTGTCTGTTCAATTTCTATCTAATCAAAATTCCTAGTATGGCTTTATTTTTCCTTGAGTTTTAATTTTTTGATCAATTTATGAATAATTTCATATAAAGAATTTATGTAATTTGCCTGAGGTGAGCTAAAACTATTTTTGTTTGTTTGTTTCTGGACTACATTTATTTGTGCTCAGAATCACTTCTGTCAATGCTGAGGAAAACATGTAGAGCCAGGGGGCAAGCCTGAGTTGGCAGCATGCATGACAAGTATCTTACCTGTATAATGACATATTTTAAAAGTAAAACTAGTTCTCTTTCTCTTAAAATAACTTTAATACCTACTTATAATGCCAAGCATACATCTGATTATGATAAAGACAGAATGATTTTGCTTCCTAGATTTATTGGCTATTATTTTATAACATGGAAAGTAATACATAACTAAATAGCAAATGAATTTTAATTTTAGGATAATATGCTTCTCTTCTTTTCTTTTTTTAATATAATTTTTATTTTAATCGTATTGGCTTACATATTGTTGACAATCATATTTTAGGTACAAATTAACATAAAATCAGGGGAACTCCCATCACCAAATTGTCCTCTCTCCACCTCCGTTCCTGTCCTACTTCCCATATCCTCTCCCATACCCCCCCGGGGTTGCTAAAGCAAGTGGTCCCCTCTGTGCCTAGCTTACTACTTAGTGGTCTTACACCTGTTTGGTCTTGGTTACCCCTTTTTCCCCCCTAATTGGGAGACGGGAATAGTTAGTTCAAGTTGTGTGGTTTTGTTTGAAAAAGAGAAAATTAATAACCTGGAGAGAGAGAGAGAAAAAATAGAAGAAAAAAGAAAAAATCAAAACAAAACAAAAAGATAAATTAAAAAAATAAACAAAGGGATCAAATACTCTGGGTGGAATCCTTCTAGAGGCTTTTTTTTTTTTTTTTTGAGGCTTTCATTTTTGGTTTGAGAAACGGAGGGGAAAAAGAAGGTGACATAGAACAACCGTACATAAAGAATCATCAAATAAAATATCCAGTGTGCATTCCAAAAAAAAAAGTACTGTATAAAGGCCATGGTATTGAGATAGAAATGTGGCAGTACACGTAAGAAAAGAAGAAAAAAAAATAGATAGAAATGGAGACATCCACTTCAATAGCCAAACCACAATAATGAGATCAACAAAACATAGATAAGTAAATAATGATAATAAAAAAGATTGTTTTGTGCTTGTTTTTATCCCCCCTCCTGCAGATGCACAGTAACTATTGGGGTCATTAGTAAAGGAATTTCCTTTACCTAAGAGATACAGGGTTTCTCCTCCCTAGCCATATATTGTCACGGGATTAACTATAGACTCCTTTCAGGTTCATTTACTCTCTCCTTGGTGCTTTTGTATGGGAGATTTCTGCTGTATCCTGGGTGATAAAATCAGACCTCTGTATCTGGAGGTCTTGGCATCTACACGAGCCAAGGAGTTGAACTTCTGATTATGTTTTTCTGTGTGATTCTAGAAGTTCTGCTCCCTTAGTGTCATTTTAATCCGTCTTCTGTGATTGGCAGACCTGGTCTTTGCGCTGGTCCTTGGGAGGGCCCTGGGATAGCGTCTTTTCTTATGTTTCCAGAAATCCCCTTCTGTTGCAATTGTCTCAGACAGATCTCTGGAACTAGGGGATCATAGTTGTTATGTAGATCATAGCTCATGCCCTAGTCTAGGGCTTTTTTTATTGGTCCCAGTATACATACGGTCTGGCCGTGGTTCTGTCAACCAGTTATCTGTAAATCATGACCTTGGCATATGAATAGACCAAAGGGTAACAAGTCTTCTGATTTTGTCTTATCATTAACTGGTGAGGTAGGATAACTTGCTCTTAGGTCTAGTTGTTCCCATTTTCCTCGTTGTCAGGGTATTTCATAATAGGGCTGGCACTTGTTGGTGTCCGAGCACTATTACAGATGTCTTGGTTGGGATTTGTTTCCTGTGGTTGTTTTGTGATGAAGCATGTCGTTTCTATGTCTGTGATCCAGGGTTCAAGGCTGAACGGTTGGTGTCTAATCACCTGTGGTCTAAGTTGGGTCCATGTGACATATTTTCAAGGTAGGAGATACCCCTGTATTGTAAACAAGTATGAGTTCTTATCCCTAATGAATAAGAGCTCGGATTTATATATTCCCCCCCCCCCCTTTTTTTTAGTGTGCCTTTGCAGGGAGAAAAGGTGTTACATTATCTTCCCGGTGCACTTGAGGGTGGAGAGAGAAGAAAACTAAACAGGTCACACCCCCAAGGAAGATAAAAATAGAAATAAAAAAATATGTGCTCACGTGCATATATAAAAAAGAGAAAAAAGATTTTTACGAAATGAAGTAAAAAAAAATAAATCGAGCCACCAGGTGATGCAGGAGAGTATCTTGCATTTAGGGTAAAGCATGTAAAGAGGTAGTGTAATACAGGTCTTATACTTATGATGGTAGTATAGGTTTCCCCTTTGTCTTTTGAAATTTTCTTGTGGGTGTGGGTTCCCAGGGGTCTTTTCATCTCCCAACCTGACTTTCTTGAGATTGGCAAAGGATTTGCGATAGGGAGGACTTGGGAAGAGTTCATGCATTGGGGGATACTTGTAGAGCTAAGTCCGGTTTCAAGTAACTGTCCATGTTAGGAAGGGTTGGTAAGGAGGATCACGCAGCATGAGTCAGCAGGGGAGTTGATTGCCTTTTCTTGTAGGTGGAGAGGTGCGGGTTTGACTGGTTGTCCCTTTGCTTTGTTGCTGGGCACTGGTTCGCTGGGGCAGAAGGTCATTCTTGATGCCTATTGGTTTAGGAACTGAGGATGAAGAGTTTTAATAAGTTGGGGAATTTGGATGGGAGTGAGAGGTGGAGGGATGGTCAGATTTTCAAAGTGGGGAGGAGAAAGTATATAGAAGGGGCAGGAAAGAAAAGAGAAAGTAAATTAGAAGGAGAGAAAAAGAAAGAAAAAGAAGAAAAAAAGCAGTAGTGAGAAGAGTGGAGAAAAGAGCAAGGGAATGCTAGTTTGAATGTGTTCGATGAGTAGAGCCTGCAGTATAAGTCTGTCGGTCACAGTCGCTGCTTTGATGGTCTGGGTGGTCTCGTGCTTCAGGTCCTATATGAAGGTATAACCTAGAGATAAAGGGTATGTTAAAGGAGTTTTATCGGGGCATTCTCGTAGTGCAATCTGGGTATGGTTTCTCGTGTGATTGAGCCCCGAGACGCATTCTTGGTTTGTCCGCACTTTGTATCCACGAACGCCTGTGGACAGAAGAGCTGAGAGGTTATTTTAAGTATAGAAAGATGGAGGCATTGAAAGATATTATTATGGAATGCTTCCATAAGATCCCTAAAGGCTTATTATGGGCCTTTGTAGTAGAAGGCTGGTTACTTACCTGGTCTTTCTATGCTGCTGTTTCTGCTGTTTTTTTTGTTTTTGTTTGTTTGTTTTGTTTTGTTTGTGTGTGTGTGTGGTATAATGCATAGTTAGGAGTTTGTGTTGATCCTCTTTCATGTGTTTTAAGGTGCTGCTCTCTGATGTATGTCGACTATTACAGTGTTTGGAGTTTCAACCCTGAGTATTAGTTGTATATAAGGTGTATGTTCTAGCTGCTTCAGAATAGTGCTATCATTCTGTGTTTATCTTTCACCTTCTGGCTTACTTCATTTAACATAATATGTTCTAGGTCCATTCACGTTGCTGCAAATTCTGTGATTGTATCATTTCTGACTGCCATGTAGTATTCCATTGTGTATAGATACCACATCTTAATGATCCATTCATTTATTGTTGGACATCGAGGTTGGTTCCAAGACTTGGCTATTACACTAATTGCTGCTATGAATAGTGGTGTGCACACATCTTTGGAATGAATGTCCTTCCATCTTGAGGGTAGATACCTAGGAGAGCAATTGCTTGGTCAAATGGTAGCTCAATTCTGAGTTCTTTGAGCACTCTCCAGACTGTTCTCCATAGAGGTTGGACTAGGGGACATTCCCACCAGCAGTGAATGAGAGTGCCTTTCATGCCGCATCCCCGCCAACATAGATTGTTCCTATTATTTTTTTATGTGAGCCATCCTCACTGGTGTAAGGTGGTACCTCATTGTTGTCTTTATTTGGATTTCCCTAATGATGAGTGAAGATGAGCATGTTTTCATGTGTTTGTTGGCCATCTTTCGGTCTTCTTCAGAGAAGTTTCTATTCACTTCATCTTCCCATTTTTTAATGACTTTATTTGGTTTGGGGGGCGCTCAGTTTTCTGAGTGTTTTGTATATTCTGGATATCAGCCCTTTATCTGATATGATGGGTGAAAAGATTTTTTCCAGTCAGTTAACTGTCTTCTTGTGTTAAGTAGGGTTTCTTTTGCCATGCAAAAGCTTTCTAGTTTGACGTAGTCCCATTTGTTTATGTTTGCCGGTAGAGTTCTTGCCATTGGTGCTCTATCCTCGAAGACCTTTTTGATATATAGGTCTTTGAGTGTTCTACCTATTTTATTCTCTATAAATGTTATAGATTCGGGTCTAATTTCGAGGTCTTTGATCCATTTTGAATTGATTTTTGTATAAGGAGTGAGGTATGGGTCAATTTTCAATTTTTTACATGTGGTTTTCCAGTTGTACCAACACCATTTATTGAAAAGACTTTCTTTGTCCCATTTCATGTTCTTGGCTCTTTTGTCAAATATCAGTTGACTGCATATCTGGGGGCTTATGTTTGGGAATTCTGTTCTAACCCACTGGTCTGAGGCTTTGTCCTTGTACCAGTACCATGCTGTTTTGATATCTATGGCTTTATAGTATAGCTTCAGGTTAGGTAAGGATATGCCACCCAGCTTCCTGATTTTTAGTATGTGTTTGGCTATCCTGGGTCTTTTGTGGTTCCAGATAAATTTTCTGATGGGTTGTTCTAATTCTTTAATGAATGATGTCTGAATTTGGATTGGGATTGCATTAAATCTATATAGGAGTTTGGGTAGGATAGTCATTTTGATTATGTTGATTCTACCTACCCATGAGCATGGGATGTTCTTCCATTTCCCAAGATCTTCTTCAATTTCTTTCTGAAGTGTTTTGAAGTTTGCCTGATATAATTCCTTCACTTCCCATGTAAGGTTGATTCCTAGATACTTGATGTTTTTGGGTACTATTTTAAATGGAGTTGTATTCTTAATTTCTCTCTCTTCTACTTCATTATTTGTATAGAGAAATGCTACTGTCTTTTGTGTATTTACTTTGTAACCAGCCACTTTGCTGTATTGGCTTATTGTTTCTAGGAGTTTTACTATAGACTCTTTAGGGTTTTCC
Source organism: Crocidura indochinensis (assembly GCA_004027635.1). Lineage (NCBI taxonomy): Eukaryota > Metazoa > Chordata > Mammalia > Eulipotyphla > Soricidae > Crocidura > Crocidura indochinensis. The sequence goes on along the minus strand of PVKC010005001.1, from coordinate 24,357 downwards.
ATGTATATCATCATGCCATCTGCAAAAAGAGATAGTTTGAGTTCCTCTTTCCCTATTTGAATTTCTTTGATTCCCTTCTCTTGTCTGATTGCTATTGCTTGGACTTCTAGGACTATGTTGAATAAGAGTGGAGAAAGTGGGTATCCTTGTCTGGTTCCTGACCTTAGTGGAAATGCTTTCAGTTTTTTACCATTAAGCTTCTCTTATTTTCTATCTGGTTTTAATTCTATATAGTTCTAAAATTAAACCAATGGATAGGAAGGTTGTATATATATGGATTCTGTAATGATTTAGTTATAGAGTTGCTAGTCATTTAGAATTATGTTCCTACATAATTAATCCTGACAATTGACTCAATGATTTATCAAAATTCGGAAATATCTCAATAGTTATATCACTGACAGCTTGAATGCAGAGTATAAGAAAAATATAGAAACCAAGGATAAGCCACAAACACTGACCCTAAGAAACTTGCAAGCTGTAATCAACAACAAATGAGATGTAAAAGACTTTGGGAAAGCATATTTTGGAGAGTTGGGAATGGGATTCAGATGTTCACTAGTTTTTTTAATGACTGTTCTAAATCTATTAGCTATTCATCCATTTATATATATCAAGAAACAGTACAGTGTGATTTTGAAATTCAGGGAAAATGTCTAGAATGTGAGTCTGAAACTTAAGAAAAAGCTCTTGAATTAAGTAAACTGTTGTTGATGGGGAGTCAGCACAAAAATGAAAGTGATTTAAAGCACTGAGAAAGTGAGTGATGATAGAAAAATAAATTAGGGTGTCAGTGGACCTGTGGTCTGAACTCTGGTGGTCAGAGAAAGAGAAAGAATTAGTAAAGACATATGGCTGAGCAGTAAACATATAAAAAGTGTTTGTTATTTATTATTAGCAACATAAATCAAAATTACAATGAGATATTCCCAATAGTGTGAATGGTAGATAACAGAAAGACAAGAAACACACATATTGACCTTATCGATTGCTTTCTCTGCATCTATTGATACGATCAGATGGTTTTTATTATTTTTTGTTTATATGATGTATTATGTTGATTTATTTATGTATGTTAAACCATCCTTGCATTTATGGAATAAAATATACTTGGTAGTGGTGTCTGACCTTCTTGATGAGGCGTTGGATCCTATTTGCCAGGATTTTGTTGAGGATTTTTGCATCTGTGTTCATCAGGGACATTGGTCTGTATTTTTCTTCTCTTTTCTTTTTTCTTTCTTTTTTAATTTTTGCAGTATCTCTGTCTGGTTTTGGTATCAGGGGGATGTTAGCTTCATAAAAACTATTTGAGAGTGTTTTTGATTCTTCAATTTCATGAAGGAGCCTGAAAAGGATTGGTAGTAGTTCCTCTAGAAAAGTGTGAAAGAATTTGTTAGTGAATCCATCTGGGCCTGGGTTTTTGTTTTTGGGATGACTTTTGATTACTATTTTAATTTCCTCAGCAGTGATGGGTCTGTTTAAATATGCTAGATCATCCTAGTTTAACCATGGAACACTATAAGAGTTCAAGAGTTTATCTATTTCTTCCAGGTTCTGATATTTCTCAAAAGTAGTCTCTGATTACCCTTTGATCATGGCAGTATCTGTAGTGATCTCCCCTTTTTCATTTCTAATCCAGTTTATTAAGTTTTTCAGATCAATGAAAGTGAAAGCAAAAGCTGTTTCTTTGAAAAAATAAACAAGATTGATAAACCACTAGCAGAACTCACAAAGAAAAGGTAAGTATCAGTTTTTGGAACAGAATATTGCACTGCTCTCCATGGCAAAAAAAAAAAAGTGACTCGAATGTTGTGATACTTTCAGTTATTTATTATGAGCTAATAATCAGAAAAGATGTTATTAGTTTCAAAGACTGGAAAATGCAACTCGAACTAATTTTAATAATAGAAGAAATATTTTGGTTTACATATCTAATGTGCTCAATGCTTTAGATGAGATTCAATCAGTTGCTGAGAAAGTCTTTGACTTCATTTTATCTCCTGACTCCTCCTCTCTTATGATGTTTCATATCAAACTTGTGACTTAACATATACAAAGCATGTGCTTTACTGTAGAACCATTTCCCTTGCTTATTGGCTTCATTCTGAAGTTGAATTTCTTCAGAACTTCAAAATCTCTACCAACAGAATTCAGTCTGGTATTGTTATTTTTATAATTCATTTTGATGGGTCAAATAAATTGTTATTATATTAATTTCTGGCAGTTTCAGAAAGAGAGAATAAAGTCTCCAAAATCAAACTCACCCAAATTAAGTTCATATCCACCTATTTGTCCAAGAAGAGTGGGCGCACAGTTTACTTTAACCCATCAAATGCTTTTACCACAAAAATGACTGAAAAAGAGATAGGTAACTTTTGTCAAAACCAGTAACTGTGAGATTAAAAAGAAGAAATAAAAGCTGAGCAGAAACACTATGGTTTCTAAGAATACAAGACTTGCTACTGCTGCTGGAAAATGCGGTTGAGGGTAAAGAACTTTGAAGAGTGATCCCTTTGGAACATAGTCAAGAAATTCAATAGCACAGGTAATTCCAAGACTCATTAGTGTAATTAGATGAGGAAAATAAGTTTAATATTCCCAGAGAAAGGGGTTATCTCTTCTTTGATGAAAAAGGATTATTATTCTATTTGGCAAGGGGAAATTATAAAATCTGGTCTCTGCTTTATTTTACTAGATTTCCAAACCTCACTCCCAGACTTTCTGAATCAGTGTTCAGAGATGAGATTTAGGAACTGTGTTTAGCAGCAAATGAGCAAATGACATTTTTTTAAATTTGTTCTAATTTATTGTTATATCTAACATTGATGTTTCTAAAGTTGTTTAAGTATTTACTAATCTAATTGGTGCTAGTTAAGCCTTCTGTGTTATTATTGTTTGCTCATTTAACTTGGAGATTTCTTTTTTTTTTAATTTTTATTGACAAATGACTTTTATTTAGCCTTTGAGAACCAATATCTCAAGTTCATGTAGAATCTACCTTTCATTATAAAATAATATAATAGCTCTCTTTGGTTTGTGCTATCAATACCAAGGGACAGGATGATTTGGGGTTTGGCAATTCAAACTCCTTAATATGAATAAAATGAAAACATTTTAATGTTCTCTTTTGGCATATAACTTTTTTTGCATACTATAAACATAGATTCTGCTGTAAGTACATGACCCTCATTGCTCTATCATATTCTTTTTTAGTTTTTGACCCACGGACCTTTCTAAATAAGTTCTGCTTCAAAATCAAGAAAAATTAATTGTGACTGGCAGCAGACTTTCATCCATATGTGACTCTTCTATTAGATAGAACTCAAAATTCCTTAAAGTTGATTTTCTCTAGACTGCTTACTATTAAGTTCTGTTCTAAGGTTTTATATTGACTAATTTAATTCCACAACACAGCACTCTGAGGTAGATACTCTTATCCTTTCTATTTAGTAAATGAGAAATTGGAAGCAAAGAGGTTAACTTTACCTACTTTGACCTCACTGTAAATGCAGAGTTCTAGGATTACCTTCATAGATTAGAGTTAGACAGTAGGGACCAATTTAGGAATGCCTTGGAAAGCATAAGAAAGTCACCTGCTCAAAAAAATGACAGTGTCTAGATTAATTCTGGACCACAGGTTATCTTGAGATCGTTTGTATCTTTAACATATTAGATATAGGCCCCATTAAAACAATGGGTGACAGGGAACAAGACAACACACTGCCTGACAATGTTTTTCATATTGTGACATTCAATGTGAAAAAAGGCAGGTGTCTAGGGGAAGGCCCCTTATAACAGTGAATTCTTGGGATGCAATAAAAGTTCTTGGGATATAAGGAAACCAAGAAATGGAATTTGAACAAGTTACTCTTTTTTTTTTGACTTAAGCACCATGATTAGTTGATTGTAGTTTGGTTTCAGTCATAAAAAGAACACCCCCTTCACCAGTGCAAAATTCCCACCACCAATTCCCTCTATCTTTCTCCTTCCCCAACCCTTGCAGTATTCGAGACAGGCATTCTACTTCTCTCACTCATTAACATTGTCAGATAGTTAGTGTAGTCATTTCTCTAACTACACTCATGGCTCTATGTTGTGAGCTTCACATTGAAAGCCAGTCCTTTCAGCCCTCATCTCTGTTGTGTCTGGGCAATATTACAATAATGTCTTTTGTTTCTCTTAAAACCCATAGATGAATGAGACTATTCTGTGTCTATCTCTCTCCCTTTGACTTGTTTCACTCAGCACAATAGACTCCATATACATCCATATATAGGAAAATTTCATGACTTCATATCTCCTGATGGCTGTATATGTACCATAGTTTCTTTAGCCATTCATCTGTTGAAGGGCATCTTGGTTATTTCAGTCTGGCTATTGAAAATAGCTCTGCAATGAATATAGGTGTGAGGAAGGCATTTTTGTATTGTACTTTGGTGTTTCTAGAGTATATCCTTAGGAGTGGTATAGCTGGATCATATGGAAGTTCAATTTCCAGTTTTTTGAGATATCTCCATATTGTTTTGCATAAGGGCTGGACTAGATGGCATTCTTACCAGCAATGAATGAGAGTTCCTTTCTCTCCACATCCCTGCCAGCATTTATTGTTGAAGAAGTTACTCTTTTTCTTTGTCCTAAGGCTTCCAGGGCAGACCTATGGGTACTAGAAATAAAGCCTGATAGGAGAAACTCCAAAAGGAACAAAAGCCAGGAAAGGAAGCTCAAAAAAGACAATGGATCCCAACCCTTTTCCCTGGCAATCACTATAGGAATTTTTCTTAGGAAGAAAGCCCCACTAGGGGTAGGTTGGAAGGAAAAACCAACCTGGAACAAAGGAGATGTGCACATGTGCTCCCTGGGCCCATCAACATGATGCCTGAATGCACATATCCCTCCATCTCCCCACTTGAGATATGGACTTTTCTATTTTGATGCTGATTTGTGTACCAGGACTCTCTCCATCTTTGGAGAAACCTGCATTCTTTCTTCAGTGCTCCCTTTCTTATCCTCACCATCTCCTTTCTCAATACCTTTGAATAAACCTTGTTTATTTCCTCCAGAAATTTATTTTGTGAGGAAAGGCAATGAACCTGTAAGGCCTGGGTAAGATCTAGGATTGATTCTCCTTTCCTGTAAAAACCAATTAACTCACTCCAGCCTGAGTCCACAACTCCCTGAGAAATTAGTTGTTAGAGATCATCTTTCAAGCTCAGTCAGACCAAGTGGACATCAGGTGTGGCTGTTTGTCGGGCTAGCAGAACTTGATGTCCGTGTTGTGTAAGGGTCTCTTGGTAAGACTTTATGGAAATTAGATCTCTGGGCCATACCTAGTGGCGGAGGTGCAGACAAAGAAAGCAGCATATTCCCTTTTCAGGTTGAAGCCTCTCTCCCCTCCCACTTTATACAAGTCACCCAGGAACCTCCACTGGCAAACAAATTTGCAATATAAAGAGTTTCCTGTTAATGGTTCCCAGATATTTATTTTCTGATGTTATTCAGACAGTTATTTTCCTAGCTTTCAGGGAGCATGTACAAGATATGTGAAGGTTGGGATAATACTCAAACTCCCAAAACAAAACAAAAAGAGGTGGCTCGCTAATGGCGCGGTGTCTTTCAGCCACAGTTTGTGGAGGGGGCTGGAGAAGAAGCTGGTTCTTTGTGGTGAAGCTTTGCTGATGCAAATTGATTCCTGGAGGACTTCCAGGTCACCAAGGGCCTGGTGATTATCTCTGCAGTTGGAATAGCTTTAGATAATGAATGGTAACCATTAGAATCAAAGTGAAGTTAGTTTGTCTTGTTGGACTCTTCTGTAGTGTGTGCTTATGGCATATTTAAATAACAGGTCAAAGTAACACAGAATTAAATGTAATTCAGAATGGTTTTTGAAAAATGCCATGCCTAATAGCTTTGACTTTCTTTGTCTAGTGATTATACTGATAGTTTAGCACTATACATTATTCTCTTTGTAGGTGGGTATTATTTAAGGTTTCTATTTTAGCAAATGATTCACTTATTCATTTATTCACCTAACACTAATATTGAATAAGAGAAGACAGATGAATAACAAAATATCAGAGAATTTGATTTTTCCAGAATTCTCTCTACAGTTCATTATTTAGAAATGAAACTAACATCTGACATATTTAAACAAAAACCAACAAAATTTTAGTGGATAGTGATCATTTATCCTCACAGAACACATTACTTTAACTAGCCATATGTTCTTCTCTTCTAAAAAATGCTATGGATAGCTTCTCCTTGTTTTCATTTCTTAGCCCAATTAAATGCAATTATGATTTGAGTTAGGGTAATGGTTTTAGTAGGAGAGAGCATATATCTATCATGTGTGAGGTCAAGGTTCATATTACCATGGCCCCTGAGTACCACCTATCACCACCAGGTGTGACACTATATGTATTTTTTTTAGATTTTTTTCCAGCAATTAGGATTGACAATGAACCATCAGAACCTTATAATCCAAGGCCAATCATGCAACAATTTTTTGGTTAAAAAAAAAAGAAAGAAAGAAACTATTTCTTTGCTATAGCAAACAAAGTCAAGGAAGAAAGCAAAATCTTAATTTTAAGACTGCCCAGAAGCCCAGACAGGGCATTATAATTAATCTACATAGAACAAAATGCAGATGTATCATTAATTTCATATGCCTATTAGCCATTCAGATGTCTTTTTTTTTTTTTAAATGTCTGTTCATCTCCATTTTTGGATGAGATGGTTGGATTTTTTGTTGTTATTGTTGTTGTGAGTACTTTATAGATCTTGGATATTATTCCTTTAATTATTTGGTGTATTGTGTTATTGTGTGCAAATATTTTCTCTCATTCAGTAGGGTGTCAAAATTTTAGCTCGAGTTTCTTTTACTATGTAGAATAAAACTGATCTGTCACACCAATAACTGTTGTTTTCAGAGCTGAAAGCCATAAGTTTGTTTCAAAAGTGAATAAGCTGCTTCAATGTCAAACAGAAAGTTCAGTATTTGAGACTCTTTTTTTTTGGATGGGGGCGGGTCACACCCGGCAGTGCACAGGGGTTACTCCTGGCTCTACATTCATAAATCGCTCCTGGTAGGCTCGGGGACCATATGGGACAATTTGAACCACCGTCCTTCTGCATGCAAGGTAAATGCCCTACGTCCATGCTATCTCTCCGGCCCCAGTATTTGAGACTCTTGATTCACTTAAACTCATCTTAAGGCAGGAGGTGGAAGAACAGGCTTGAAATCTAGCCTTCTTTGATCCCAAAGCATTATTCCTTCATGCTGTTCTATAGCATAATTACCCACAGTAAGTGCTTCAAAATTCATTGCTTTTTATTGATCTCCTTTTCATTTAATTTTGCCTGGATAATTTGACTTTCTCTGGATAGTTTTCTGCATTATTTATTAATGTAAACTAAACCCTTTGTAGTTGTAGGTCATTGACCTCAGTTGTATTCAAAGAGATTTCAAAGTGAGTTACTTTATTTCTCCATCTCCCTTGGTACTTTCACTGCTAGTCTTTGCTGTCTAATTTATTCTTCAAATTTATCATCTTCAAATTTATCATCTCTATCTGTTAATTCTTTTTTGTTTTGTTTTGTTTTTTGGGGAGGCTATGCCCAGGGGGTTCAGGGGTTACTCCTGGCTCTGCACTCAGAAATCACTCCTAAGTTTTTAATTTTAAGAAAATATTTAGGTATACTCATCATATTTTTATGTTATAAATTTACTCCTGCCAGTATCTAAATATTTTTACAATTGAATACAATAAAGGTTTATATATTCAAAAAGGTGTCAGAGATAGATTCATAATAATTATTTAAAAATAATAAGTTAGAAAATAATGATTTAAATACAAAATAAAGAGAAATCAGTTCTGGCAGGCTCCAGGGACCATATGGGATGCTGGGAATCAAACGCCCTATCTCTGTACTATTACTCTGTCCCTCTATCTGTTAATTCTTTATAACTATAGATAAATATGCTCAAATAAAATTAAACAAAATATGTATCTTTGAATAGGGATAGATGAAGAGTTATTAGAAAAATATATCTATATTTTAAGATGCTTATAGGGAATGCATGTAGGTATACTTTCTATTACATTGCATGATGTGTTCTTTAACATCAAGGACATGTTTCAGACTTAAGCATGGTATTATTATATTGCATAGATTTAAGGACTTCACAGAAATTCAAGAATCAGGTGGAAATTTAAAGAATCACAGGATGTAAGAAATTGCTTTTATTTTTTTGTCTTTGCACTTGAAGTTGTCTATATATATTTGATCCATATTTACATATATACACAATTCAGAATATTGTATAACTTAGAGGCATAAATAATACCCTAAAGATAATAAACATAGCGGTATGTGACATCTAAATGCACAGTGTAAAATGGATGTAAGTCAAACCATTCAACAGCTGGTACAAGTATACTGCTATAAAAGAACACTTTTTAAAAGGAGTCATTAGAATGCAGGGCTCATCCCAACATATATTACCACATCTCTTGTCATCAGGTTTCCTTTTCCTTTTCTTTCCTCATGCTAGATTAGTATAAATAACCCAATTCTTAGTCTTCCTATAAATATGCCCTGAAACAAAGTTTGGTACTGAGAGCAGAGAAGAAATTCATAGATTCCTTTCTTTTTGTAGTAAAATGATGACATTTCTTGTCATGACATTTCAACAATCTCAGAATCCTTATTGTGTAATTTGAATATCCCAAAGAAATGAAATGTTTTAGTAGATATGGTTTGGGCACAGTTATTTAGCCAGGACACACTGAAATGAGGCACATTCTCTCATTTACGTTTACAATGAGAACATTAGCCCTCTCCTATTCTCCTGTCATCCTTCCTGTTTGTAACCCAACTCTCCTTGTCTCTATACAAGTCATGTACACCTGTTAAGGTATAGTCATGCCCACCTTTAATTCATCTTTCCTAAGATCCTGTGGTGATCTGGTTCATATAAATGATATTCTGTTTCTCTTGCTTTAAAAAGGCAGTGGCTAGGGCAAAAACAATAGAACAGCTGGTAGTGGGTTTGACTTGCATGAGGATAACCTGAGTTTGATCCCCAGCTTTAACTACAGTCCCCCACCTCATCAGTAGTCATCCCTAAGTACAGAGCCAGGATTACGTATTGAGCACTATTGTATTATCTCCCCCAAACCCAAACCAAACCAAACCCAAATAAAATAGGCAAAGGCCTGTGATATAGCTCTATAAGCTATGTCCTTTCCTTGCAGATGATGGGGACTTATTCTCTAACATTGCAAAACCCGTATGAATGCTGCCAGAAATGGCTCCCAAGCACTGAGCTAGGATGGCTCCTGAAACTTCCCCTCAAAGCAGTGACTTAAAATATATAAATATAAAATCTGTAATATTTAACATAATATGCAACTTTCTACATATTTTTTATGTCTTAGCTACTAAAAACACCACTTTCTTCATAACACATCATTCACCCTACATTTTAGACAAATCAGAGGATTGAACATTTTCTGAAAATGTTAGACATTCTCATTGTTTTGCTTACCATTTCTTGTATAATTGCATCTTCTCCATTATCATTTTGGAGAGATGCTCATATTTATTTCTAAACTCTAGTATTTAATTCTCTCTGAAACCTGCCCTGTTAGATCAAACAATAGGTGAGTATTTGTATGGCTTTCACAGTTCTCTTTACCTTCTCTAAAAAATAAGTAGAAAGAAATTATTAATGTTAATAATAGTAATGATAAATGTGTTTAAAGAGCTTATGAAAGAATATATAGGTTATTCTTTTCATTATCTTCTACTACAATAAAAATTTTATTTCTTTCTACCATTATTGTCCAGTTATAGATTATCCTTAGTTTTTTTTCTTTGCTTCAGTAGAATCAATTAAGCTTTGCAATCAGCAACATATTCCCACTGAGTTAGTTGTCTTTCCTGTTAAATGTTTTGATCATACTAGTTTCTTTTTTTTGTGGTTTTTGGGTCACACCTGGCAGTGCTCAGGGGTTACTCCTGGCTCCATGCTCAGAAATTGCTCCTGGCAGGCATGGGGGACCATATGGGGCACCGAGATTCGAACCGATGACCTTTTGCATGAAAGGAAAACGTCTTACCTCCATTCTATCTCCCGGGCCCCTGATCATACTAGTTTCTATTTGAAAAACTTCAGAATGGTTTCACCCTTACTATATATATATAAAGTTTGGGATATAAATACAGGTATAAACCCCATTTTTAAATACAGGCACAAAGCTTTTACTAGATGACCTAAATCAGTTTGTTGTCTTAATTCTTACTCTATGTTATGAGTGTTCCCAAGAACAGTGAGTTCAAAGCCTTGTGATTATTTCCACCTCTAACTATTTTTGAAAGCAAATACCTTATGCTTGGAATTTCTTTCCATTTTTTCTAGTTCCAAAGTAATGTATTAAAATTGTTAAAAAAAAAACAATGGAAACATAAACGTCATAAGTTTATTCACACTGAACATATCACCACTATATTAAGTTATTAGTATATAATAAATTTGCAAGGAAAAGTGTGCTTTTTGAAAGATGGAAGACATACTATGTTTGTTTATAAGAAAGGCATAGGTGAGGATACAATTTTGATGTCATAGGAGAGAAAAGAATAGTCCTGGAGTTATGTCTTTGACAGAATCACTCTGTTGTCTTAAAGGAGGCATCAATGGCATTACATAGGAGTGTGAATAATGTATTGTAAAAAGAAGGAAAGCAGAGTGTGGTAGAGATATAGGTAATTGGGAAAGTATGAAAAGAGATCTGTTAGTAGAAGGAAAATAATATGTGGAATTTCTCATATGATTGTTTCATTTTTTTAGTGAAATAGGTAGCAAAATCATCACCAGAAATTGCAGATGTGGGTGGATGTGTTGAAATGTTTTAAAGGAATGAGATAGTTATCTGTCAGTAAGAGAACACATGGCCTAATAACAATAATGTGAGTGTTTAATACAGGTAAGTCCCCAATAAAATGTAAAGTGAGCTTATTCAACCATGTAAAAAGACTTAGGTGTAGATTTGGAACAGGCAGAATATTGGATTTATTCAGGCTAGTGAATTGGTGAATTGGCTATAATAAAGTAATAATGAGCAATGCTGTTGATGCAAATGTAAATAAATTAATAAAATGAATGTAACATTAAGGTTTAGTAGGGAAGATAAACTTCTACACAAGTTTGGGAAATCAAAAGATGGTGGATCAATCGATTGAATGTCTAGAGTCCTCAAACTTTTTAAATAGGGGGCCAGTTCACTGCCCCTCAGATCGTTGGAGGCCGGACTATAGTAAAAACAAAAACTACGAACAAATTCCTATGCACACTGCCTATATCTTATTTTGAAGTGAAGAAACTAAATGGGAACAAATACAGTATGTGGCCCGTGGGCTGTAGAGGACCAATGGTAGACTGTGCAAAGATATTTTTTGAGTTAGGGTACTAGAAGAATCCTAACATAGTAGTTTAAGAATGGCATATATAAAATTAGTTTAATGAAGAATTTAAATTGTTAACAAGAACTTCAGCATGAACATTATGTTAATTTTGTAGTATGGTAGACTGTAATTATGATCACTGGAATAAAGAAGTTTATTTATTTAAATATGGAAACTGGCTAGAGTTGTTGGACGGAATAACAGACTGAAAATATGTGTAAACTTTTCAAGAAGAGTGTGCGATCTAGAGGACAATATTTACAACATAATAAAGAAGTATAGCCAAGTAAAGATCATAATAATTAGAGTAAAAAGACAGAGAAATAAGTTAGAATAGAATAAGAAATAATCTTTATAAATATGTTTTTGTTATAGTAGGGGTAATATATGTACAAGTTTATTTACTATATGATCTTGGCTTATAGTTAGAACATCTCACCATTGCAATAATGTTCTTATGTTACATCTAGTCCACCTTGTTGTTCTTTTCAGATTACTCCTCAGTTTGGTAATCAAAGTTTTGTAATCCAGGATGAAAGATTTATCATCATTTATTCTGTTGACTCTAGTTTTGTTTTTCTGTATAGCACAGATAAGTGAGATAATTTAGTAGTTGTCCTTTCGTTTTTGAACTTCCATTAAAGAACTGCATGATTTAATCTTTTCCTACAACTGCATAATATTTCACTGTGTGCCTATATGTATAATGCCACCGATAATAAGAAGGGATGAGGGGTCTGAGTAGTGGTCTAAGCAGTAGGGCATCTGTGTTGCACACACTAGCTTAGGGCAGACTGTGGTTTGATCCACAGTTGTCCCATATGGTCCCTAAGCCAGGAGTGATTTCTAAGTGCGTAGCCAGGAGTAACCCCTGAGTGTCACTGGGTGTGGCCTTAAAAACCAAAGAGAGAAAAAAAAAAGAAGGGATGAAAATTATTTTAAGAGGGGTCATGGAAATGGCTCACTGAGCTACTGAAGTATATAATTTTCTTTTCCTTTTTTTTTTTTTTTTGGTTTTACGGGCCACACCCATTTGATGCTCAGGGGTTACTCCTGGCTAAGTGCTCAGAAATTGCCCCTGGCTTGGGAGGGACCTCATGGGACGCTGTGGGACAGAACAATGGTCCTTCCTTGACTAGTGCTTGCAAGGCAGATACTTTACCTTTAGCTCCACCTCCCTGGCCCCAGAAGTATATAATTTTCATGTAGGAGTCCCTGGTTCAATATCCAGAACTGCATAGTTGCGTAAGACCTTGGTGGGTACATTCCAAACAACAAAAAATACTTCTAAGGATTTTTTAATAGAATCATATGTAAATCAAGAATAGACTGATAAAAACAATTACAAATATAAAGTATAATTACTAAATAAAAAGTCAGTAGAACTGAAGAATAAAATGTTCATAAATAAAGAACAAGAAAATGATATGAAACATAAAAAACATTGCCCCGAGATTGGTACAAATTATTATTATGATATAGTATATAAAAGATAAATGCTGAGAAATATGAAAAAATAAACTGAGGACTCAAATAGATTCAAGAAGAAACATAATACTCAAATCAATAATAGAAGAATATCTTCCAGAACAGAAGAAAAAGCATATTCTATATACAAAGGAACAGCAAGTGCTAAACAAGGTGAATAAAAACAAGCCAAAGCATTTAGATAAAATTAGAACCTCAAGGATAAATTAAAATAGATTCTATAGAGAAATATTGCTAACTATAAACTGTTATTATCAGAGTTCTTTATTACCATAAGTTAGGACTGGTGCCAGGCATAGAGTTTTGCAATGAGGCAGTCACGAACTCTGCTCACATTTCTCAAACCTAGCTCATGGATATCATACATACCATTTACTATTGCCCTCTCTAACACTAAGAACTTAAACATTCTATGTTGGTGCAAAGACTAAAAAAGATGGCTTATATTTTAGAAGGTTTGTTGGCTTCTTTCTGGCTCTGATTGGGCTAAGACAGAACCTCGAGAATCGTTCTGCATTGACAAGTATTTCAGAACCCCCAGCTGCAGACTGTACAGTGGAGTTCTTCTTGGTCTCCACCTACCCTCTTTTTCATTCATTACCCTACTAAAAACACATTCCCAATAATGCTTTCCTGCTATTCTCTGTACATCCAAGGATGTTCCTTACATGTTCCTCAATTGCGCATAGCTACTGTTGTTACTCACGAATATGCATGAATTTTCTGAAAAATTATTAGAGTATGTCTATAAAACTGTTAAGTAAATCATTTTATCTTTGCTAGACATATAATCAGATCTCCACTCAATCTTTTCAAAATTATACTAGAGCTGTGCTGGTGAATATCTTTCCCAACTTAGGTCATTTACATATTGATAATACCCCTCTTTTTATTCTGTTGCTCCAATGAATTTTGGTTGGATGACAACTGTTATGGGAAAATTTGCAATAAATTTGCAAATAAATAATTTGCAATAAATAAATTATTAATAACAAAAATTATATATATATATATATATATATATATATATATATATGAAAGGACAACTAACAAGTTATTCCTTCAGTAAACTCCAAGTGTTATCTTTACATTTTGTCAATGCCTTTTGTAACTTTGTCCCTTCTCTTTTCTTAGAATTTTAGAGAAACTCTTGGGACTAGGAAAAGCTAAAACAGATTAACCTGTTGGAAGATATGTCAACATTTTTCTGGAAGTAACTGGTCTGATTGGGCTTTCTACACTCTAGGAAAGCCAGTGGAGATTGCTGAGTAGAACCTATTTTGAACTCTAACTTTCTTGACTTTTATTACCACATTAAAACACATCTCCATATTTCTTTGCCATTTTCTGTACATGTAATGCATGTCCATTGGATGATCATCAATTGTGTGTATATACTCTTATCCCTCATAAATATGTATAGCTTTACTGAAAAACTACTAGAATGTGTATAAACTGTTAATATCACTCTATGGACATAAAACCAGATTGATTCCTTCTTTTCTATTATCTCTTCAAAATTTTTTTCCAGCTCTTCTGGTGAACATTCTTCCCAATTTAAACCTAAGCTATTTTTATTGTCAACAAAACTTCTCTTCTTTATTTAGTTGTTACTCTGCTTTTTAAAAAGATGATGTCTTTTTTATGTTTATGTTTATTCTATTTTATTTTTAAATTTTATTTTATTGAAACCATTGTTATTTACAAAGTTCTCCACCAATGTTCCCCAAGTGAATCCCGTAGAATCCTCCTCTGGCCCCCAGCCTGCTACTAACAGGCCCATTTTAAGTTTGGATTATTAAAGTTTGGGTCTCTTGATTCCATTGTTGTTGGCTTTGGCTTGGTTATTTAGTTCAGTCATTTTTTTTATTAATAATTTTTATTTTGACCAAAGTGGATTAAAAATCATTCACAGTAGTATATTAGGAACATAGTGACATTGAATCAGGGGCATTCCCACCATCAATGTTGTCCTCCTTCACCCATGTTCCCAGCATGCATCCCATATCTCCCCTCCTTTGTCCCCCAGGCTGCTAGTATAAGTGGTCCCTTCTGTGTCTAGCTTGTTGTAGATTGGGTATCGATTCTATTGTAGTTGGCTTTGAATTTGGTGTTTAAGTCTGATCATTTTTTTGTTTTGTTTTGTTTTTGTGTCACACCTGGCAGTTCTCAGGGATTCTCCTGGCCCTACATTCAGAAATCTCTCCTGGCAGGCTCGGGAGACCATATAGGATGCAGGGATTTGAACCACTGTCCTTCTGCATGGAAGGCAAACACCTTACCTTCATGCTATCTTTCCGGCCCAAGTCTGATCATTTTTTTATTTCTATTCAATGTTCATACAACTGTTTTGTCTTGGTGTCCTCCATTATTTCCCCCTCAATTTGTGAGGCAGGACAAGTAGGTTCACGTAAAGTGGTTCTATTTGAAGGTAAGAAAAAAAAAAAAAAAAAGAAAAAGTGGGGGGCAAAAATTCAAACAAGCAAAAAATGGGAGGAGTCTTTCTAGGACTATAAAAATTAGTTTTAGAAAAGAAAAGGAAAGGAAGGAAAACATAAAAATAATGCAAAAAAATCAAAACCAAAAATTCCCCAAAACAAAAGCAAACAAACAAAAAACCTGAAGAGCACCACAGCAATAAAGACAATAATCAAAACACTAACCACAATGCTGAAATAAAGACGAATCAAAGCACAGGAAAAAAGAGGCAAAGAAAAAAAAAACAAGCAACAACAATTACAATTTTTTTAATTTGTTCTTTTTTTGTATAGGCACAGTAAAAATTGGGGAGATTAGAAAGGAAATTCTTCTGGCCTAAGAGATACAGGGTTCTTCTGCCTTTGAAGTATACTGTCATGGGTGTAACTACAAGCTCTGTACATGCTCTTTTACTCTCCCCTAGGTCCTTTTGTGATGTCTGGAAGTTTTCTGCTCTGTCGTCAGCTACAGTCCTCTGTAGCTGGTGATCTTAGTATTTGCACATGTCATAGGATGGAGCCTAGGGTGGAGTCTTTCTTTACAGTTCCAGAAGTTCTGTTCCATCACTGTTGTTTTAATCAGTCTTCTATAGTTGGTGGTCTTGTTTTTTGCACCAATCCTAGGATGAATATCATAGATGTAGGCATTATTCCTGTTTGATGCAATCAGAAATTGAAATGCAGTACAATGTTGATTGAAAGATTGAACAAATTTCTTTTTTGGAGGGACTGATAAAAATCATTCTACCTTCCCTCTAATTAACTATTTATAGAAATCCATGAAAAAAGATATTCACTTTTTTATATGACCAGGACAGAACCATGAAGAATAGTATATATAAATGTTTTCTTACCTAAATACTTTCTACTCTAATGTTTCATTTTTCAGGAACAATTTTTAGTTGTTACAGTAGCATTCCTGTCATGCATCATTCTCAGAGAAATAAGTACAAGATATAGTTGAGGTACAAGGTCTTTTGTTGCCTAAAAAGGACAAGTTATTTTTGTATATGCTAAAGTGTATGTTTTTTAATTTTCACAAAAAGCTTTTAGAAGAAATATTTTGAGTGTAAAAACATACAAACTTTTATTAATATAACAAAATATCTAAAGAAATAAACATGATTGTAGGAAAGCAAAAAGCTGCCACTCCAGATAAGTATTGTTGCAGAATTTATTTTATAGGAGAAGCTGTGAAGGGTAGGTATAAGTTTTTTTTTTTGTGAAACTATATATGTACAGGTATAAAAGGAACTCCTTTTTATGTATCTGTATGACTTTATTTTCTCTTAATAAGCTTTCTAATGCTTATTTGATAATTTTGTCTAGTTTCTAAAGAATTTACAGGAGTGGTAGTGTCAATGCAGAGGATATGACTAGGCTATAATATTGAGGTACTGATTATATAGTAGGGATTTTGGGGATTGAATTTCAGAAAGCCTTAAAATCAAGAAATGCTTGAAGAGACGAGATATGATATATCATACAAATATATTGTTGCCAGCTCCAAACTCAATATGTTAGCTCAAAACTAAAAGCTAGACTCTCTCTAGAGACAATCCAGACAGGAACAACACCCTGATAAAAATCAGAAAACAAGAAGCACCTGTGTTCAAAATATTTTTTCCTTGACAAAGTCCTTTTCCTTTACTTCTACTCTTTTCTATATAGCAAGCCCAAGGTAAGGCAGATTAGAAAACATAAGTTTCTGCAAACCACTCAAAATACTCCACTATTTGAAGAGACAACTAGAGTTGCTCCAAAGTCCATTTTGGATGTATGATCTTTATACTTTACTTTATGGGACACTCTTCTCTCAAGGAAAAAACTCTTTCTTGAATGTGTCTCATTTTTCCCTAATAAAGATTTTCTACGTTACTATCTGTTCTATACTGAAAATCTTTTTTCCTGACAAAAGACAAGAAATGGAAACTTGAGTGGAGATTAAACTGACGCCTGACTTTTTTATTGCAAAAAACATCACCTTATATTGGCCTAAAAATCAGCTCTCCCAACAAGTTCAGGTGACAGAGCCAAACTCCCAAACCGTGGAGATCAAGTTCATCTCAGAAGATGCTTGAGTGCTGCTCTGTGGATTGGCAGGCATCAGTCTCCATGTAGATATTACCAGCTCAGATAACTCGCCAGTAACAACAGAGTTAGCTTGTCTCAGTGATGTCATTCTTTATCCTCTGATACTATGGCTTCCTTTTTTATTTTCCCTGAACTCTTCCACAGCAATTTAATAGACAACTTTATTTGCGAATAGGAATCTTGATATAGTTGTACCTTTTTTTTTTTTTTTTTTTTGGTTTTTGGGTCACACCCGGCAGTGCTCAGGGGATACTCCTGGCTCCATCTCAGAAATTGCTCCTGGCAGGCACGAGGGACCATATGGGGCACCGGGATTTGAACCGATGACCTTTTGCATGAAAGGCAAACACCTTACCTCCATGCTATCTCCCGGGCCCCTAGTTGTACCTTAATGTAAGTTCATGGTGTTTATTGTCAGGGTTAAGACAGAAGAATATTTTAAAACATCTTACCTGAAAAGTCAATTTAACAGAGACATAAAATTATCCCCTGAATAAAAACGTCTTTACAGGTTTAAAGAGGAAGCAAATATGGAGAGGTCCCAGCCTTTCTTATCCTATTTTAGTGCCTGCCCAGAAATATGATATCCAAAAGGCCTGTTCTCTCTTCTGTCTCTCTCTCTGTCTCTGTCTCTCTCTCTTTTGTTTCCTCTCCCTCTCAACTTCCTGTTTTATTGGACCACACATTCCAATCCCTTTCCTTTACAAATGTTCCATATTATTTTTATAGCTGTCTATTCTATCTCTCTCTTTCTCTCTCTCTGTTTCTGTCTCTCTCTCAATGTCACTTTTGTCTCTGATTCAAAGAGCAAAGTTGTTGGAGGGTACAGGTTGCTGCATCTGAAATCCTTATCTTCCCTCTATAAACTTGTTTCACTAACTAAATTTGCACATAATTAGGATATAAAATGTGGTTTCTTAGTGTTCCTAGTACAAATCTACAACTTTGAGGAAATCTAGAGGGCAATTTGAGTGGTGAGCTAAGCCCTATGTGCATGGATGACTGAACTAAAAGTAGTTATTGGAATCAGAATTTAAATAGGTCCTAGAGACTTGTATTAAATTTAAAAGAGAACATCATCATTTTTCAGCTCTCCTGGTCCTTGGCAATTCTCAACTCATGGAGTTTCTTTTAAGAAGCACCTGTTTGCATTATAGCCTGAATTTGTAGCAAATTATTTCTACACAGTTGGAAATAAAATCAAATTGGCTCTTTTACCAAGCACACTGGACGGGCGCATTTGGGTTTCATAGATGTTTGTGTGTTCTTGTAGTGTGAAAATGCCTTTATTTAAAACAAATACATTTTCCAGCTCATTATCCCACAGTGTGAAGCCCAATTCTGTTAAAAATAATTACAATGGCTGAATTATTTTGCTGAGAAAAACAGGTATCCACATGCCATTCTGAATCTAAACTTTTGTTTCCAGCAGGTTTTTGATGCATCAGCCTAGGCTATTGTGGCTTAAAAGTTTAAAGAATGTCCTTCTCAGAATATTGTCATGTATGCTTTAACTGATTTTATTTGAAAATTTTTTTAGGAATACTCACTATCTATATTTCACATCCCTCTTAGATTATATAAAAATAAATTATTTTTACTAACTTTTTTTAAAAAATCTTTTTAATGGATACAAAGAACTAGTTCAGCATGAATGCCCTTACCTTGCACATGGATGATTTTGATTCAATTCCAGATATCACATAATTTCTGAGCTCTGCTAGGTGTGACCCCAAAATAAACAAACAAATCATAAAATATTCAAACTCACTAGGTTTTTATAGTCTTGGTTGGTTGAAAATAAAGAACTACCTGTGAATTATATTATGTGTGTATACTCATATATATTTGATTTATTGTGGGAATGTGAATGAAAAATCTAAAGAACATAGAACTTTGTAAATACATAAATTCCAGTTCTTACAATAAGATCATGAATTTATTGACTTTAATTATCATTCAAACAGAAAATCTCTAAGCTTTCTTTAAATTTACCTTTGTCATACTACACAAGGCACATTTTCACAGTTTTATCATCCTCTCTCCATCTTTAATTAGAAGGAAAATTAAGATTGGATAAATGGTGAGAACAGTAGTAAATGCTATATTCACCAGAAATGTTTTACAATGCCCTAACTTTCATAATACTCAAGTAATTAGAGTTGATCATTAATTTTCAATAAGTTTTCTAAGGTTAAATGTAGTTATATTATCCAAGGAGAATGGAAAACTCCTCCAGGCAATTTCAGTTCTTGCAGTGACTATCTTGGTAGGCAACAAAATTTAGACCATGACCATACTTGCTCTCTTAAAAAGAACTTGGGACAGAGAGATTCTGTAACCCTTATTGGTGGCATTTTTGTGACCCTCAAGGATGTCTCAGGAACAGTGTTGAGAAACAGTGTTGGGAAATGCTGTATTTTACATTTTTCCTTTATGGTCCATATTGATTTTTTAATATGCTGAAGTGCTAAGAAGTTCTGCTATAAAGTAATTTTAATCCTATTTAATTTTTTCTCAAAGTTATATGATCACAGTACCTTTCTAGTCATACATAACTTGAATAACATTCTAAGATTCCACAGAAATAATGCTACTTTTTTCTTAAAGTAGCAAATATTATTTCCAGAATTATCATGGTATGTAGATTATGGATGCTAAGGAATTTATGGATATGACCAAAAGTATTCTAATGTCTTAGAAGATGTATGGAGACCTAGGATAGATTAAATTACAACAAAACTACAGGAAACATGCAATCCAGTCTCAAATTGAGTTTAGACTTTTCTGGCAGGGTGGTCAATTCAATATCTTTTAAAGTTTATAATGTTATTTGGGGACAAAGTGGTGGTGCAGCAGTAGGACGTTTACCTTGCACATGGCTGACCTAGGATGGACTGCGGTTTAATCCTCTGGTGAAGCATATGGTCCCCCAATCCAGGAGCAATTTCTGAGAGCATAGCCAGGAATAACCCCTGAGCGTCACCAGGTGTGGCCCAAAAACAAAAGCAAATTATCATGTTATTTTCCTCCAGAAACCATTTTGTATTCATAGTATTTGGGGGGAAATCTTTACTAAGACGCTGAATTTCTTCCTACTCCTTCATTCTCTGCTAGTCTTTGAGTGCTTTAAAAAGAAATATATCTTATCGTAAAGGCACTTTGTTAGGGTTACTGGGGAACAAGAACAAATAGAAAGCATGATCCCTACTCTTGAATAGCTTCTCAGAAAAGTCTTCAGGTTCGATTTTCACACAGATGAGTTGATTGACTGGGTAAAGCAAAGAGAGTATTCATGTTCTTGGAAGGCTCAGTTGAGCAAAATAACAGAAGCAGAAGAATCCAGTTCCATCCCATAGATAACTAGCAGGAGAACGTAGGAAAGCTCAAGTTTCTGAGTCAACTGTTATCCGGGTCTTAGCTAGATGGTAGCTCACTCAGAGTGAATGGCCTCTGTCTATACCTGCAGTCTGATTATTATTTCTTTCTTAGATATATTTCTGTTCCTATTCAGAAACATTTAATTACAGAACTTTGTGGAGTGCATTGAGAAGTCATTAGTAATGTTACTAGATTGACTTAAGAGGAAAACTCTGATAATATATTAAGTCAGTTTCTTAGAAGGGTTTGATGACAATGTTGTGTAGAATTTGGGGGGAGCAAGAGCAGCAGCGATTTCCAGTGCAGCCAATAAGTGTTAATGTAGTAAATACTTCATATGGTATTTATGTGATTCAAAAGGGGCTTGTATTTTTACCTAGTGAGGAAAGGAGAATTTCTTTATATTGGATTAGAAATGGGGTTGAATTGGAAAATGATATTTTCCCATTTAAATAAAAAAAATTTAAACAAGTTTTTTAAATTCTCTTTGGGGAGATTTAGTTCATCTGGAGAAGTGCTAGAAAGGAATAAAGAACTGAGGAAAAGGTAAGAAAAGTTAATATACCTTCATGTTTGATTGTTTGATATCAATTTACAATGACCCTGATATTTTTTTTACCTTCCTTCCTGTCTCTGGATGCAATATATATATATATATATATATATATATATATATATATATATAAAATCAGATATGCAGAGTGAATGATTAAAGTGGAAAATTAGAAAAAATTATAATGGAGGATTAACAAATCAGGACATACTACTATGTGCAACCTTTGTTTTTCATTTTTGTTTTGTTTTGTTTTGCTTTGCTTTTTGGGCCATGCCTGGCTGCACTCAGGTATGACTCCTGGCTTTGATATCAGGAATCATTCCCATTAGATCAGTTGACCTAATGGGACACCAGAATCCAACCCAGCTTGGCTGCTTGCAAGGCAATTGCCCTACTTATATGCTATCTCTCTGACTCATAACCTCTGTTTTTAGTGTGCCTGTTATGAGTGACAGATAATACTATGTCCTATAGTTAATGAATTAACAGAGGTTTAAAAATTAAGATGAAAAACTTAATTAAAAAATAAATAGGACTTTGTAGCCCAGAGATAGCAATAGCTCAAGAAAAAGAGATGAATAATTCACTTTCTACAAAATTAGAATGACTTTTGAAAATTACCTGATGACTTCTCGGATTATTATGTTTTTCAAATCTAACCATGTTACTAGATCTGTTGCCATTGCTGAGACTGTCTCTAGGAAAATTGAAGAGCCATTTAAATGAGACAAGAATGCTTTGCCTAACATTAAAGTCATAATCTCTTTAAAAGGTCCAGTACAATTTTAATTTTAGTATTTAGTTTTATTTGGTAGGGTTCTCTCAAGCAATGCCTAGTAAACCCAGAGGCTACTCCTGGGGATACCTGGTCAACTAGATGGTTCAATGTTCAGGCTTGCTGATGCAGTGTGACTAGACCCTCATGACCACCCTGAGGGAATACAAGGCTTGGGCATGTGCCTCTTACCCACCCCTGAATGGGCCACCACGGATCCCTCCCCTTACCTGGACTATTGCAATGAGACTGTAGAGGCTAATATCATTGCATGGGGAAATAATCTCCATCAAGGCTAAATGGGACATGGCTTTGTGTGCATCAAGGAAATGATCCCCTGTGTGTTTGCCACCATTTTTTTTTGAAAACCCAGATGAGTTTTGCATCAGTCATTCTCCCACCCCAGGTATCATAACTGGCAGAAGAGGGTAGGTGAAAATAAGATGAACTTTTTCATCAAGTAGATGCTGATCAGGATGTTAGCTGAAGTTGCTTTCCTGAGCAGGTGGGAATAGACCTATGCTCTGAGGGAACAATGTTTCTATGCTAAGAAGTCAGGAGTCATCCATGAGACACTGAAGCAGGTAAAGGCTAGTTTGCAGGAGTGGAAAAGGCAACAGAAAGATTCTGCATTCTAGTATCACCCTGGAAAACCTCCCTGATTAAGATGCTTTGCTAAGGTCCCAGTATTTGCCCACAAGTAGAAACAAGGATGAGGGGCCTTAAGGAGAGTCAAAGATTTGACTCAGGTCCATAAAAAAAGGAGGGAATTGATTTTGGGACCTGCATTCTGAACAAGGTGGGATGCCATCTTGTAAAGACCACATGGCAGGCTTCTTTCAGGCTCTGAGCAGGGAAAGACTATTTTGTAAGAACCACAAGGTGTAAGCCACATGTTAGGTCTTCACAAGCATATTTCCATAGACCCCACCCCAAGATACCTGGCCATACCAGATAGCTTATCAGGGAAGGACAAGAGAGCTGTAGGAGGGTACCCCTGGGCAACAGTCAATCATTTTAAGGATCATCAGAAACCTGGAGTCTCCCTATATCCTTTCCCAAGGTCCTCATGACATTGGATGGGGCTCATCTCTTTCAGGGAATGGCCCTGGCTGGACAGGCTGGAAGTCTTGTTGGCAGACAGATTAAAGTATTAAACTTAAAATAAAATAAAATGTCAATCTAAAAGAGTTCTCTTTGAAAACATTTATATATATCCATCTATATATACATATATACTTCCACAAACATGGAAATTCTGTCATTAAGGTATCTTAGTGGTATAACCTAGTATACAATTTATGCAAAACAGTAGGGAAATTAAAAAGAGTATACACATTTCAGTTTTATTTAGAACAATTTAATTATCTTACTTTTTATAATCCTAGAAATTAATTTTCAGATCTATGATGTATAAAAAGTATTATGTATTTGTAGTTAGTCTCATTTTCCACACACTTGACAGATTCGTACTTCTCCAATCCCTAGAGTTACAGGTGGTCATCAGATTTCTCTAGATCACAGAACTGCACACACAAATATTATGTTTCTTTTTGAGAAGGATAGTTTGAAAACGTCTGCATAATTTACTGTTTCCCCAACTTTGATTATCCAGAGATCTTAAATCTAGATAAAATGCATCAAAACAACTGAGAATTAAAAAATTTTTTTCCTGATGGATAATGTCACACATCCATAATTGTTTCTAAGCTATCTCATTATACCTGGTAAAAGAACTCTGTGGTGAGGAAACTACAAAGCCTATTTATTTGGATCAATGGCTGAATATATCGTTCTTGTTTATGATTCCTGGTGCCATAGAAAATGCACACTCTCTGGTGTTCCACAATTGAGTGTGTGACCCTGGTGAATACTGCAACTAAGTATGAGACATCACAGTCAAGTATGTGATTCCTGTCAGCTATTGCATCAAAGCATATGAGCACTATAATCAAGAGTAATGTGCCCAGTGTGTGGACCCACAACCAATGTCTGTGTGATCCATGACAGTCACTATTCAAAAACAAAATATTCCAATGAAGTATGGGAGCCTGGAAATACAAATAATGAATATAAAAACTACACAGCTCTTTAGGAGAAGCTAGGGAATGTATCTTTTTTTT